>WAAE01002779.1:433080-485184 GCA_013400495.1 Nicator chloris
AATCCATTCCATTCCAACCCAACCCAACCCAACCCAACCCAACCCAACCCAATGACTGAACATTATTTTAGGGCATGATTGTATCAAAATAGATCACATCTCTTGCAGGTCATAGCAGTCACTTTCCTTCCTTTGCCTTTCCATCCAATATCCTAATCAATGGTGGTGAAGAGCAGTGTGTCCCTGGGGAATTTCCAGGAGGATTTTCTCAGATCTGAACTGGCCAGTGAACCAGTGTGATTTAATCAGCTGAAGACCTGGTCTCTTTTTTTTCAAAATACAGATCAGCCCTTGGGATGCAAGTTTCTACAGGATTTTAGACAGGTAAAGGAACACTATATGCATCATTAGGAAAAAAATCCATTCTGATTCCTCTCCAGTCTCACAACATTGGAAGTAAAATTTGTCTTTGCAATTCATGTCCAAAAGAAACCATGGTCATCAAGTATTCTTGAAGGAGGACTGTATCACAGACCCAGGTTGAAAACCCATTGCAACTGGAGCAATATCAGATCCAGCATAATTTCTGAGGTCTCTTTTCTGCTCTTGTTCTGAAAAATCAAGGAGGGTATATGAGTTTAATTTTCTTACTCAGTGACATGGTGACTGGAAGCAAAAAGGAGCTACTTTGCCATCAAAGACAACAAAATTACATGGAAAGGCGTGTCAATATATGTTTTTCAGGTGTAAAATTATGTGTTAATGGCTACAACAATTAACTGTGGCTGAAAACACAGGAGGCTAACTGGGTCTGGGCAGCAAGAGATTTAAAAATCAAAGTCTGTAGCAGAGCTTACCTTTAAAAAGAATTTGCTTTGGACTGTGGAATAAGAGGTGTCTTTTGTTGTAGCTTCAGAAGAGAGCACTGTATTGAGTGAAAACTAAGGAAAAAACTAGTTTCTCCTGAAACTTTTTTTATTATTAAGGAATTGTTTGATAGAAATGTAACACAGGTTCAAAAACTCTCCACGGAGCTTGTTAAGCAAGCTATCTGTGCCACAGACTCTGTAAAGAAGAGCAAGGTATTTGAAACTCATTGATTTGAAGTCATCTGGTTCAAAGCAGCAGTACAGATGACACCTGCTGATTGCTCCCCTACAGCACAGGTAGGACATGTAGGGTAAAAGTCCACTGTGCAGTGTAAAAGACATTGATTGGCTCAAGGATGCTGCCAGGGTCTCTAGGGCAGGACTCATTTATTCACTGCTCCCACACTGTAGCTTGGAAAAGATTGGTGCAGATGCAGTCCTGGTATATCAAGGAATGCAGGGAAACCAGAGCTGGAGTATTTAGTGTGCCACCAGCAGCCCTGATTAATTATTCAGAGAAAGAATTTTAGTTCAAAATTTTCTGCTACAGAGTTTATTGAAGTTCTACTACAGTTTCTGGATGATCTCTATTGATCTGTGGTGGGTTTTACACATTCCTGGGCAGGTGCACACTGTGTATGTTTGTTCCACCAGGAGGAAATATTTATTGCATTATTTGATCCTACAGTCCTGCATTACACAATGTTCTGTGAGGAGAAACTCTTGTCTTTGAAGCTGAAGCATTTACAGTAGCCTGTGGATTTGGAAGCAGAGATGGAACACAAATAGTTCAGTAGTTTGATTGAACAGTCCTGATTTATGGTGAGTAAGAATCTGGCTGCAGTGCTCCAATGCCTTTACATTTTTTCATTCTCACCCATCCCGCTGGGGGAGATTTCTGGTTTCCAGCACATTGAACACTAAAATACCACTGCCTTATGTGGTGGTGGTGACTCTCACAACAAAGTGGCTGAGGGCTGAATTCAGCTTGTAACCCACTATGTTATGTTATGTTATGAACTAAGGGAAAGTTCTCCCAGACTGTTAGAAGGAGATTATACCCTAAAGTCTGATACTCTGTTGGTGCAGATGCTTTAAAGGTCATATCTAAGACAGTATGTGCTACTGCAAGCTGGCACAGCAAACATGAAGCAGATGAAACAAGGAACAAGCATCAGTCAAGCAGAATAAACAGTTTTTCTGAAGTTAGGGGCACAGCCTAGCAAGCTGGGTGTTCATGAGATAGATACAGAGACGAATGTTTGACAGTAGGAGTTGGAAAGCAATGGCTTAGCAACACATATCTATATAAGGAGGGACAGACTACACATTAGGATTCCAGAGAAAGGCCATAAAAGGTCAATTTGACAAGCTGAATATGGATAATGAGTTGAGACAGATGGTGTAAGAGTCTGGCAGCTAATAAATAATGAACAGGCTCGCTTCAAGGAGCAAACACGGGGAGAAGTCGCAGCTGAGAGCTTAGTCAGAAGGGAGGTGGTGAAGGGGAAAAGAACAAAACCATGGAGGAAGGAGGAGAATCACAGCAGGAAGGCTGGTGGGAGAGGAGTGTCTGCTATTACGTGCCAGAGTTGTGTGGAAATGATAATTTACCCAAAGAAAACTTACAAATGCATATGCCTGAGCTGGAATTTGGCCATCTTACTGAGATTAACAATTTTTTAGCTGAGAAATTTCTCATGGTCTTTAAACTTCTTCTAGACACCTATTTCCTCTTCTCTTCCTCTCCCATTACCACAGTACCTAAGCAGATTACAGTGCTCCCAAGTCCCATCAAAGGCTGGGAAAAATTCTCAGGTTTGTTTTGCACATCATAACTCGCGGCAGAGAGAGACTAAAACTGTATCTGAGCATGGAAATAGAAATGCTGTGTGCTGTCCCCCACATTCCAGGGACCCTGTCAACAAGCAAGGTAAGGATTTTTTCCCATCTTCAAACCCAGCTATCCTCCACATGATGACCAAGATAAAGGCAAGCTTTGCTGCCCCATAAATATTTTCCTTAATGTGGAGCTGAGGCACAAACCTCAGCCTGAACACCAAGTAATACTTAGAGGTGTCCCAATGTAGATGCAAATAAAGGAGCTTCCCAAAATCACCTGGGGAGCCAAATCAGAGCCAAACAACCAGCACATGTTTCTGCTATTTCCTTGTCTGTTTAAACATCATAACAAGCTAGAATCTTTGAGGTTCTACTGCTTATTAATAAACCAGTCTCTCTATCAGCATTGCACCTGGCAGCGTAAACCAATAGGAAATTGGATGTGTATTCAGAAACAACAGTGCCCTAGTGCCCTTTCATGAATTTAGCCTTTCTACGTGTGTTTGCCCTTGGACAGCTTATTAGGTTTAACCTTACTGGGCTTGGAGGCCCTGACAAGCTCCCAGAGAGGACTGTAAGCAATAACCTTGGAAGTAAACTGCTTGCAATTCAGCAGATTCTGCCTGTGTCAGACAGCAAACATCCCTGATTAACTATAAACTGCTTAGCTTATTGGCAAAGATGTGCCTCTGGCTACAAAGGGGATTTTTATTTCATCACACTTGCAACCTGAGTTATTAAATAATGAGCTGTTTAATTAAGTAATTCATTAATACATGGCTGTGATGAATAGATTTGCTCCAGCGACAGAGCCATGAAAGCAAAAAAGCCCTGAATGATTTCTAAGTACTTGCTTTCTTTCAGGAGGGATTTTATTTGAGCAAGTATCCTTATTAAATACCCCTTTCCTTCTTTTCCTGCCTCTACCTAACAGAGGGTGTTTGGCCCCAGCACTCCATCCCCTTGTCCTTTCCTCTTTTCTGCCTTGCTTCCCCTTTCCTTTGGATCCATGCAGCCAAAGTGTCTCCAGAGTGTCTTCAGCCACAAAACAACCCTTTGCCCAGTGCTCCCACACTGCTGTGGCCAGGATGCCTCTTCATCCCCAGTCTCAGATGGGAGGTGACTCTGGCGTTTCAGGTACTGATAAAAAACCATCAATTATTGCCCATGATCAGCTTCCCATTGCTGGGAGACCAACCAGCCTCCCTGCTAATGGAGACAAAATAATTTACTGCACCTCACAGCAGCCTTTGCAGGGTTGTTGTCTCCTGTTTTCCGTGGCACTGGAGTGTGTTGAGAAAGAGCTCTAGCAGAGACATTTCCACAGGCTGGAAACCACTCCTGCCATCAGGAACAGCTCTTTCCCAGCCCAGGATGCTCAGGCATCAGTCTCTCGAGACAGCTGCTCGCCAGCTCCAGTGAAGTGTACAAAGCAGTGGCCGTGCCAGAGTCCTCGCCTGTTCCCAGGAATCCCCTGTAGCCTGTCACACACACAGCCAACCTTATGCTTCCATCATGCCCTTTAATAGGCTAGATCCCTGAGTTTCCCCTTGGGGCTGCCCTATGATCAAGGCTAAAGGGCACAGTTATTATGAGATCAGATAAAAGGGGTGGTTCCCCAACTAAATCCAGCCTCCTTCTTTTCTACATAAGACCTTCAAAACAATTGTATTGTGGCCTCAAGGGCTTTCAAAATTGCAAATGCACTGTTCATTATGCACCTTGCCTGTGGAGAAATACAAGTGCAAGCAGAAGCAAATTTAAAGAGACTCCTTTCAAGGTTAAGTGACAGCGAAAATACTGGAGCAACTGCTTTTGCTCCATTCATGTTCTTGGCATTTTGATTAGTTTAACCTTTTTTTTTTTTTTTAACTTTTTTTTTTTTTTTTTTTTTTTTTAAATATGAGACACTACTGAGGAGACCTGAGCCTTGTAGCAGCCATGATCACTCCACAGATTCCATTATCTAGCTATCACATTCACTATGTGCCCCACATGTATCACTGCAGCACAAACAAAACATACCCACAGTGATGTCTTCTTCTGCAAGGAGGCAATTTGCAAAGCCTGTCTGAGCTGTACCTTGAATATGTCATATTCTCAGATCTTTGAAGAACCTGCTTTTGAAACCAGCATCTAGAAGAAAGTCATAAAAAAATTGCCATAGGGCCTGAAATATGCTGGTATTGACTTGCCAGCAACCTTACACATAGCAACTCTATATTTATACTTATGTTTTTATACTCATGGAGGATTTCGACTCAAAAGAGCACCCAGAAGTATTTTTGCACCTGCAGAAGAGGAGAATGGATAATTTGAGCACATGTAATGGGCCTCTCAACATTTTGGAAAGTTGGGTTGCCTGGCAGAGGTTTTTCCTACGCCTCCCTCATTCCTTTCTTGTTCCTGCAGGAGCCTTTAGGACAGATCTTTGCAAGAGGAGCTCATTTACTGAGAGCCTTAAGCTTGGCCAATATTCTGACAACCCAAAGTCATGTGGCTTTCAGCTGTGCCATGGGGCATTTACTGTCTCACAGTCTTCTGAAATGATGTTTGTGCCTCTGAGGAATGGAGAAGGAAAGGAGGAAAAAACTGAAACAAGGAGAAGATGTTGCAGGAGCCAAAGAATGAGAGAAAACAACAGCAGAGCCTGAGATATAGGAAAGGAGGCAGGACAAGGCAGGGGATGGTGACGGTCAGAAAGGTAGGAAGAGGCATAACAGTATCAGTCTCGGAAACTAATGCTGCCTTGAGCCAGTAAAAAGAAGAAAAACAAACAAAAAAACCCAATTAGGCTCAGCACTTCATAGCAGTGAGAAGGTTCAGCATTTGCTTCCCAAACACATGAATAAATTCCTGCATTCAGGTTGGACATCAATGATAAAAAAGCTTCATCTCCCCAAATTAATAGCTACAATACATCATCAGGCTGTAGCACTGTTCCCTGTGTGTACGCAGAGAGAAAATCCTCAGCATCACCTGTCGAGGCAGAAGAAGGATTTAGCTGTTATTTATTGCTCAGTGTGACTCATGCCTGTGGGTAGGGGCACGGCACTACAGATGGGAGTTAAAATCAGACTGCCATCAGGGGAATTTATGCCAGGAGAGTTGAATTCAGGCAACTTCTGCTTATGTTTTACCTGGAATTTCTCTATAAAATATGAAAGGAGTAAAAAGAAATTTGAAAAATACATGCCTCTGTAGATACTTGTTAGGACTTAGACAGGTTTGATTAGAGGAGAGATGGTTTAGTGACTTGGGCAACATCAAGAAGTCTGTCCAGTTTTCTCTAAATGCCACAAATGGCTCAATTAACCTAAGGAAGCCATTTAGTTAAGTTTTGGTTTAGTTTTTTTTTTCTCTACCTGTTAGAGATTGTGTAGGGAAAACACAGGAATAACTGAAAAGAGAATCTTGTAACCACTGGTGAAGAGCTCAAAATTTCACCTTTCTGGACTTCAGACTGTCCTTGCCAAGACCATTGAGATGTTGAAATCACAAAGACAGAGTCTCCTGTAAATGATCTTCAGTGTGCTGTTTCTGATCAGAACCAAGAATATTTCCAGCATGTTTCATAGCTCTCCTTCAGTTCATCCCATTTCAGCCCCAGCCAAAGAAGACATGTAAGGACTCTGAGAGTCATCAGACTCCCTAAAAATGAGAAGGCAACTGAGAGAGATCCTGAAACTCGAGCTACCCATGCAAAGGAGACGCTCTGGCTTTCAGAGATGGTGGACAGCTATCTTTTGACCTGTGTCCATTGTCCCTGGTCCAAGTGTGCTCCTTCCTGCAGATATTGAAGTGAGGGGCACCTCTCTACCTGCTCCCAAAATGCAGACTCTTTGACCCAGCTCCAGGAGCTCTACAGCAGAAATGCCAGCTGTGGACTCCCTGGAAGTGAGATTAGTGGAGGAATATGGCCTTCAGCAAAATTAAAGAAGCAAGGACCTTCATCATCTTCCTTCCTGCTGGGAGTCTGGGACCTGCCTCATGTACATACTGGTTGGTCTCCACTTGCCCTGAGCCTGCTTGCAAAATCTTGTTTGGTATGCAGGCAGCCTTTCCTCAGTCCTCTCCACACCTCAGCTGGAACACAGCTCCTCGTGTCAGCAGCTGAATTGAGGGACTGAGGTGGACAGCTGCATTTGGCCCCATCTGAGGATTTCATCTGTCACTGTGTTATTACCCAGCCTCCAGTCCCCATCCTGACACACTGAGACCAAACCTCGCCAGGCTCCTCAGGGATGTTTTGGCTGCCCATCCTTGTGACTGTCATTTTGATAGCCCAGAGCTCCAGGAGAGGTGTGTGCTGCAGAGCCAGGCACAGCAGGCCTCAAAGAGCTGCTCTTGAAAACCACATCAGGGACTGCCTGCCAGGATTTGGGCTTCAAGTGCCCCCCTCTTGCCAACCCTCCCCACAGCAGTGCTCCTCCAGCTGCCCTCCGATGAGCAGATGCATGGGATCAGGGAGCATGGGCTTTCCTCCAGCCCCTGCTTTCCCAGGCCTCACAGGGGAGCTCCTGAATTTGGCAGCACCTGCAGGCAGTGCAGCCTGGGGTGTTGTCACACCTCCTCCTGCTGCTGACGGTGCTGCTCCCCTCTGAGCTGCAGAGACCACGTCCTGTGCCCCGGCACAGAGCTCTGTTTTCACTGCTCCCTTCAGCCCCAAGGCAGCTGGCAACGCTCCTCAAGGCTCCTTGTGAGGAGGAGAGAAGTCACTGACTGGAGATGGGTCTGGGGGCCAAGTGGCTGCCACATTAACACACACCCAAGAGCTGTGTTGGGTGGAAGGGAAGGCACAACAAGGCAGCAGCTTCTAAGGGGCCTCCATGCAGTATCTGCCTTCCTTTCCCTCTGTGTGGGCTCTGTTTCCAAGCGTGGTTTGGGACAAGGGAAAATATCTCTTGCAATGGGGAAGAAAAGAAAAAAAATCAGTCTCTTTGTCCTCAAAATGGAAATGAGATGGACTGGCAGTGTCATAATAGGAGACAAAGGGACATTAAAGAAATTTGAAAGGCAAGAGATTAAAATCTTGCACAGGGAAATTCCTATTTACAGATTAACCTGTGGGGCTCCTGGGAATAAAAGGCAAGGTCTTGGCAGCATCAAAAAGCAGGGATTGGATCCATTTGAGGGAAAGAAGGTCAGCTTCATCTGAGTTTCTTTTTCTACAACATTTTTTTTCTACTGGAAGAAATAAGTTCTTCAAAACATGAGGCAAACATCAAGAGAACTTCACTCTGGTGTAGGCCGATCTGTAAGTATCCACCAAAAACTTTTCTTGGACATATTTGCTGGTGCCAACTGCCAGAGAGGGCATGCCAAGCTAGATATTTCCCTGGGCTGTCAGTCCTAGGTAGCAGTAATAGGAAGGCTGTGGAATGTTTTTCCCTTCATCTGCTACACTGGGACTATTGACACAGAAATGACACCAGAAGATAAAGTGATATCTCAGTAAATGGCTTCTGCTCCCCATGGGGAAGAGAGAATGACAGTGTATCACACCTGGAGTAAAGTCAAAATAAATTCAAGGCTATTGCTAGAAGCAGGAATCCTGGATGATATATGGGAGACTGCAGGAAGGAGTGCAGTGTGAGAGCAGGTGTCCTCCAAATGACAGGCCTGGGGGGATCAGCTGGCAAATTTCAAGGGGATAACAAATACTTCAAGGCAGATCACGTTAGTGCCTCTTCAGGGGGAAAAGGATAGAATATCCCAGGTGAAGAAAGTGGCAAGGAGGTGATGATCAGAAGTTATTTATCAAAGTGTAACCTCACACTTCCTTGTCAGGGAGCCAGGGAACGGCCGACAGATGGCAGGGGGATATCAAGCCTTTCAGCTAACCCAGACTGGACAGGCAAAAAGCTGTTTTCTGATGGCACTTTAGTGATGAATGTAAAGTCTAGTGGCTGCAAAATCTTCCTGGTTACCCAGGAACAAGCAGCCAGAGCACAGAAACCAACAGTACCAAGCCTGCAGGAACAGATCCTGTCACTACAAGGCAGGCAGGAGGGGAAAGAGATGACCAGTCCCCCTCTTGCTTGCATGAGATGCGTCCTGGTTTTGCATTTATTTACATTTGGTGAGGAAAGGAAGACACCTATAGAAGACCCTACTTCCTGCAGGGAAGTGATAGTATGAGACCATCATGGACCCATGATTAACATATCAATTTTGGACATTTTATATAGAAAGATCTTTCTCTGAAACAGAACTTTTGTGGGGCTCTCTGTGACTGCCATCTCCATCTCTATTTCCCATTTTGGGAATGGGATTGAGTGCCTTCCACCTTCCAAATATGCTGCAAGATACTTGGGAACAGAGGTAGATAATGTTGCATCTCCTGGACAAGGGCATCCAAAATGCTGTTGCTTGGTAAAACTGGTGTGTTTGTGCTGTAGATGAGGTTGGTTTTCAGGCCTGTGGAGTTGGTGCTTTGCCTGAGCACTGAATTCCCTCGTGAACTTTTCCAGCAAGGCACAGATATGAGGAATCCAGGTAATGAATATGGAATGAGGACAATGCCGAGTCTCTACAGCCTCTGCACACATGAAAAGCTCAAACAGATCTAGAGATGGGCACAGAGCTGAGAGCTGAAGGCATTGATGTGCCTGTTGTGTTTTAAGCTCCATGCTGGAAGAGGGCCAAGCCCTGCCTGCCTCCTTTCCACAGTAAATGGGTTTACTGCTGGGATTGGGATGAGATGGGTTGTAAAACTGGTCTGTGGAAGGGTCTGTTATCACCAAATAAAACAAGTTTCTCAATTCCCTGTACAGAAACTGAGGGCTGGACACAGTGGCAGCTTCCATGGTTACCAAGAACTCATGACTGGGGCTGGGTCCTGTCCAGATCTCCAAGCTCTGAGGTGCTGGCATCCAGATTTTTCTCCAGGACTGGCCCATGACCTTTAGTGGAAGCAGTCATGGGCCACATGCCACAACTACCTGGATATGACACATGGATATTCCCTGCTCACTGCTTCCCATGGCCATATGCTGCTGTGCAGGGCTGCTCAAACCTGTAGGATCCAGGTGAAGCCTTTTTCCCACACAATTAGAGAGCAATCAAAAGCCACACTGTACCTTCAAACTAATCTGAGCCAGGTACAACAGCCTCCAGGTGAGGCATATGGTCCCTTGTGGTTTTTTTTTTAATTAGTTAGAACTTATAAAATTTGGTGTCTAAAAGGTCTATCTGTTCTCTACAGAGTATAGGTGACAGCTTTACCTGCTTCCTGAGTGTCCCCTGTCCAGCTGTCCTCACCTGGGCTCTGCTTCCAAGGTTCTGTGGGAGGTCTCTGTTCAGCACCAGCTGCACAGTGCCTGAATTTGGGGTACCAGAGTTTGATGCAGAGTTGAGAAGACTGCAGAGGCTTGCTGTCTGCAAGCAATATACCTTGGGAATTTACTGTGAGATGAGCAGGATTTTCTCTGGGAAATAACTCCCCCTAATTGTTTTGAAATTACTCTCCTCCCTTGTTGAAAACAAAGAAAATATCTCCCCCTGAGGGTTCCCAGTCTGTTGCTGTCTCTGGATGTTGCAAATTGTGGGGGAACTCCCCTGTGGTCAGAGCTGGCTGACAGCACAGTGGTACTACAGTGGATTGCAAACACAGCAGGGCTTTGTGAACCCAGATTCATCCCTGAGATTTGCCCGTATAACCCCAAGTGCTGTTCCTACGAACCAACAGCCACTTCTGCTCTGCTCATTTAGGGCACCTACCTCTCCCAGCCAGACTAAAAGCCAGGCTGAGCGGGCAGAGCCCCTGGTACAGGCAGGGAAGTTTTGCCCAGCTTTTCTTTCTACTTCTCCCGTTTCTGGTGCTTTGCAGGAGGGAAGCACTGACTGTGGTCTCTGCAGCAAGGGGTTCCCCTGCAGCATGACATCATGCAGAGAGCTCCCTTGGCTCAGGGACACGGCTGATTTCTTCTGCTAGAGTAACCCTGGCTTACCAAGTGAAGGCAAAACACTGATCCTTCTGCACAGCACCCTCAGCACCTGCCTGCAGCCACAGAGCAGCTCCTTCTCAGACTCGTCTCCACACCAACCTGACAAATCTGCACTGCCACAGATGGCTGAGGCACAGCTGCCTTTCTCTGCTCAAACGTGGCCAAGTTTTCCAGCTTTCCTGCCCTCCCTGGCTCCTTTCTAGCTCAATCACTCTGTGGGAATTTTTTTTAACACATTCCATATACTTTTTAGGAACTTACAGCGACATTGGCTCATGCTGCTAGTCTATTCACCCCTGAGCTCTGGGATGCTGATGAGCAGTGTCTATATTCAAAGGGTGATAAAAATCACCCTTGCTTTGCTGTAGGAGACCATGTGAAGAGAGAGTTGGAGAATCTGAATCAGCCCCCTGAACTGTTTGACTCTGAGAAGGGTAAGATCTGAGGATATTTAATTAGGTTCCTAATTACAGCAGGCATGAACTGTCATAAAACCACCTGTGATGGGATCCCAGAGCAGTGTGAGCTGGAGATTTCAGAGATTGCATAGATACACATGATTATTCCTTTGGCTTGATCCCAACTCTAAGGAAAGCAAGCTGCATTATCAGTGACTGAAGATTTAACTCTAATGTGTCATTTATTCTCTCCACAATAAAAACAATGTAAAGAGATCTCACCTGGGCACAGATGGGTTCAAATACCATCAAGACCTACTGTATTTCAATCCTAAAGTAAAATCAAAATAATAAAAAAATGGGATCACTATTGGAAAGCCCACATGTTATTTGAAGTAAAACTATTTTACCTCTTTTCTGCATTCCTTCTAATACAGCCCTGCTGAGAGGAACAAATATTATTTTTTCCACATGATTCAAAGATCACAGAAAATGGGGAATCTACCAGAAATCAGGGGAATAACTTTGAAGGTTAAAAAAAATCAGTGTTTTCTATTCCTTTCTTGTTTGTTTCGTCAGGCTGGTAAAGTAGGAAAAAGTATCAAAAAATAGACTGGGTTTCTATGAAAAAAGAGGTGCTAATAATGCTTTTTCTTTACATAAGTAATATTTTTCTTGGAAATTTGGCTGCTTTTCCCTGATTCGAAGTTCTGCATTGGGTTCAGTAATTTTCAGTGTAAGTGGACAAAGGGAAGCACTTGCTTCTCTAACATATCTAATTTGTCCAGAACAGATCCCTTTTCTTTTGAGAATAAAATTTTTGGATGAACATTCTTTGACCAGAGGGAAGGAACATGTTCTTCAAACAGAGATGGGGAGTTTCTTTTTCCATGGCTCACTGGGTAGTATAAAGGGACTCTCCAGCTGGACCCAGCTCTTTTGGGACTTCTGCAGCAGATGCAAAAGCCTGAAATTCAAACTGATGCTGAAGTTTAGAGAAAGCTTCCTGATAGCAACATTTCTGGGGCTGAAGGACAGCATCTTGAGGGGAAAGACAGAAATCTCATCAGCAGGCTTTCTGAAAATCAAAGACAAACTGCTGGCAATAACCTGTAAGTGTGAGCCTGCACTGACTGTACCACTGAGCCAGAAGTTTTAGGAGACCTTGCTTTAACCTTTCTATGAATTAAAGATGGAAAAGACACCAAAGCTTGGCAGGAGGGGGTCAGTGCTCCTGTTGGCTTCCAACTTGCACAGGGTGTGAGGAGCAGCTTGTTCTCTACATCAGCCCAGTGGCAGGTAGATTAAACATCAGCTGGTACCTGGCTGCTGCAAAGAGCATCCAAATGCCACCCAGCATTAAGGGGATAAGGCCAAGGCTGCCAGGAGATGTTAAATCCAGGCAGCTTCATCTGTCTGTGTGTTTCTCTTGAGTCACTGTTGCTTTTGCAGTGGAGGAGCCCTTCACTGCAGGCAGAGCAGAGGGCTGCAAGCCTCGGGGAGTGTTGAGGCTGATGAAATATAGATGGGAGCCTGGCAGGCTCCTCGGGCTGGGTAAATACGTGCACAGTAATTGACTCCATCTTCAAGCAAGAAACGCTCTGCATAAGGATGCAGAACAGGCTTGTTTGGTAGTGTGATATGCACATTTGACTCAGCAATCACTGAGGAAAAAAGAAAGAAAACCCCTCCTCTGTGATGAGTAACTGAGTAATAACTAACAGGTAACTTCATTTTCAACCTTTCCCCCTTTTCACTCCACCTATTTTCCATCACCCACTCAGAAGATGCTATCTCTGATGTCCTACAGAAGAAGCATCTGATGAAAGCAGATGTAGCATGGGCAAAATATCCCAAGTCAAACCACTTTCAGTCTCCCATATGCTCCCAAAGAAAACATCTGCCTACCTGGAACTGGCGTTGCTGATGCACAGATCATGCCATGGCCACGAGCCAGTGGCTGAGTGGTCCCTGTCATAATGGACATTTGGTGATGGCTCTTTTCCAGCTGCAAGGACAGGAATTCTCAGGGGATGCCCCCAGTTCATGCAAACCTGAATGGCTGCTCCCTGTGAAATTACTAGAGGCTTTCACTGAGGGTCCTGCTTGTCTTTTCTATATCAGCTGGATCCTGGGAGATCTCTGCCTTCATGTGTTTTAACCACATGTGACTGGTCAGAACAGGCCACTCCTTCTGCAACCACAGCAGATGAATTATTTCTAGGCACCTCTCAGGAGCCTCTCATGCTTAACTGGATCTCCCTCATGTGGAGCAAGCAAGATTCCCCTTCCTAGTGAGAAGATGAAACCTGAATGATCACGCCTGTCAAGGGCAAGGCACGAGTCCAGACATGAGCAAGCAGGGCCAGATGGATGGGAAATGAAGCCATGTAGGAAGATTCTGAACTGAAATCTCATGTAGATTGAACCTCATGGTGGAATCTCACAGTGGAAACAGCAGAAGCATCTCCTGCTCAAACAGGAATTTGAAACATTTCAAAACAGATATTGGAAATTATTTTTGCTAACAGCAGGGATGAAATTCACCCCAAACCCACTCAGCTCTGAGCTGCATCTGTGGACAAATTAGTAATGCCTAGTATCCTATATCTGCCCACTAATTAACTCAGCAGCCGCTGCCAGAGTTAATCAGGGAAGCAGCTCCATTATCCCCAGCAGCCCCACAGGGCAGGGATCCACCAGCTGCCACCTCCCACGTGCTGTAAAGGCAGGCCAAGAGCTGATGGCTTTGCTGCTGTTGAGAGGCCACTGAAACCCCTGCCAGCTCCCCGGGGGAAAGTGGATAGCTGTGGGTGTCTCTGGATACCTGTGGGTGTCTGTGGGAGGATGCTTGTCCCTTCCAGGGGACATCCCTCCACAGGGAGTTCCTCCCACACACTTTGCACTGATAGAGAAGGAGTGGGGAAAGGAAGAAACTGAACGAGAGCTACACTTATTAATTGGAAAAAGACAGAGCTTGTCTCCTCCAATTCAGGTGCCACAGACTCTGATGGAGCCCTGAGCCCCCATCCCACAGCTGCTGCCTTCCCAAAGCATCTCAGGGGGAACATCCTCTCATTCAGGATTTTGTAGGAAAGATGTAGGAAGGTGTACAGGAGATCAAGACCCCTGGGGAGGGTCTGTTCTGACCCGACCTATTTACCCTGGGGGGTTTAATTCCAACTTGTGGGGTTGGCAGGCCGGGCATTCCTTCCCATTTGAGGGAAAAGCTGTGTAGCACAGATGTAACAGATTTAATTTTCTTCCTTGCTTGCCGTGCATTTCTGCTGAGCCACATGGGCTCAGATGCTGTAAGCCTGCCAAAATCATGGTATTATTTTATAGCATATATGAGGGAAAAAACCCTCAACAGTAGTTAATTAAATAATTACACTGAGGTCCTGCATTTTTCAGTACACAGTTGGGAGATGGAAATTCTGGATGGTTTTTTAATAAAACGGCTTATATAAATCTAGCAGGAATTAAAAACCATTCCAGAATTTGATTTTTAAATGTCAAAAGAAATATTTTCTTTTGGAAATCTTCCAGATGGAATTTTCCCCAGTGCAAAAACTTCTCTTATAATTATAAAAAAATAATTGAAATTGAAGAGCTACACTAGATGCTCTAAAAGACTGAAAAAGATGCCAAAATGATAGCAAATGACTTTCACCATGATCCCACATCCCATTTTAATAGCAGTCCTGATTTTTAATTTTATTTCAATTACGTTATGGACCACAACCTTAGGGCTATAGATTAATCCAGATTTGCTGAGATGAGAATCCATCCATCAGCCCTGCTCTATGTTCTTCTAATCAAATGCAATTAACAACTGTCATGAAACACTAAAAAACCCCACAAACTGCTTAATGACTGCCATAAACTGAAGTGAGTCATGTAATTTTTGAAATCAAGTTTCCATTAGGTCCAAAGAATAATGAAAACACAGATTCTGCTGTGGACATATCACCTCGGTCTGAGCAAGGAAGATAAATATGATCCCTTTTTCCCTTACCATTGGGGGAAAAAAATAGCTGCTAAATGCCTTGTTTTGTGTAGCAAATGTTGGCCAGTTCACTCAGGCTGTGAGTAAGCAAAGCTTTGCTTGCATGTTTACTCACAGGCATTTCTATAGACTTCTCTCCCATAGGATGCAACCATGAAATATTTCATAAAATTACAACAAAATTTGACTTAATTTATAGATAAAACAACCAGAAACCAATTATCAGTGATGATTGTGTATTAAAATAAGTGCAGTCCAATGCAAGGACTAAATTCCCCTTGCAGGAAGGATGGAAATCCTGTCCTTCCATCCTCTGTCTGAACCTCTACATGACCCAGAGGGACCAGCAGATCTTCACTCATCTTGTCCTGTTCCTCCAGGCTGGTTGGCCCCCCTGCCTGCTGGGTGGCCTGGTGCTTTCAGGACAGATTATCCTGCATCTCTGCAGATTACAGCAGCATTTTAATCAAGTTGATATCTTTTCTCTGTTTATACTTACACTAATGAGATCAGAGACATTTTCCCAAAGTTTTCCTTTGATCACGGGACAGATTTGCATGCCTGTTTTGGACACTCAGACAATGAAGGGAGCTTTCTTTTCCTGCTCAAACGTGTCTTTTCTGACAGCATAAAGTGACTAAATGTCTCAGGCCAAGCTGTGCTGCTGTGACAGTCCCTATAGTCACAGCCCACAGATCAACCCTTTCAATCTCTCACACTTTTGGCCCCTACCTCTAATCCCAGCTCTCTGCCTGCCTCTGCTTTTATCCTATAACTCATCACAAATCCCTTCCCCCTCCTCCCTCTCTACCTGCACCTCCCTCCATGCATCACTGCCTCTCCCAGGGTTTTGGGGGTGTGTGGCAGCTGAGCCTGGAGCTGTTGTGTGAACACACAGATCTCAGGTGTTGGCTCCCATCACAACCAGCCTTTGAGCACCTGCAACAACCTCTGAATGCCACAAGGTCTGTGACAGCTCAGCCTGACCCCCATCTGCAATCCCCAGCTCCCTGAGCACTCCCACATCTTGGCTGTGAAAATGAGGAACCCAAACCCACGTCCTGATGGTGCCTTGTCGTTAAAACCCACAGAGCTATTTTGGGTCTGTTTGTGTGGTGTGGCCAGATGTATTCAAACAGAGACTAATTTCACCAGCACAAACTCGTCCTCACATAACTTCATTTCCATCCAGACAGAAGCTTTTCAAGCAACAGCAACGAAACCCTTTCAATATTTAATCAGCTGCACGGCCTGGAACAGCAGGGACCAGCAGCAGCTGCCTGGCACAGAGTGGGCGAGGGGGATGAGGGCTCTCATCCTCACCAAGCCTCTCCCCATCATGAAAACTTGCCTCCTCCACAAATTTGCTCTGGAGAAAGCCAAATGGGAGCCCTGTTTCAGCCCTCTGCTTTAGCTGTGACAGCTTCCAAACAGCATGGCTTTGAAGCACCTTATTTTTCGTTCCTCCCTTCCAAATTCCCTGACACTTCCCAGGTGTAAATCTTACTTCCTTTTCTACTGATGGCTGGGAAATTGCTGTGCTCAGCGCCCTGTAATTGTGAGTCAGCAGGACTTGAGCTCTCTCCCATTTCTTTCTGGTTCTAAAGCAGGCAGGGTGTAAGCTTTGGTACAGACAAGCTTTGCAGAATTTGGAGGGTGTGTGGGGGGGGCAAAATCAGGCTTTTCCTATTCTTTCCTCATTTCCTTAGTGCCTGCCCTGTGTGTGTCAGAGGGATTACAGGAGTTGAAAGGACATCATCTCTCATGGGCTGGCTCTGCAGCATTCAGCACAGACTCTGCTGGTAGCCACCATACTTTAGGAGGGTAGCTTGGAAATAAATTCTTAAGGAGAGACCCCAAAGTGACCCACTTTAGTCATGCCTGACTTTCCAAAATCATGTCAAAACACCAAATGCTTTCTGGTCAGAAAAGGTCTATGAATGTTTCCTACCAGAGCCCCTGATCTCTGCAACATCCCCAGTACCCACCAGCTCAGCAAGGCTCTGGTTTGTCCCTCCCCTGCTACTGGGCACCCTGGGCTGGAGGTGTCTGTGCTGCCCAGCATCCCCAGGCACTAAGCCAGGCATGGCCACAGCACAGGCAGCATCTCTGGTGGTTTGCAGTGTCTTAGCTCCTAAGAACAAAGCATCCTCCCTTGCTAGAACTGTAAAAAGATACTAATAACCAACCCTAAACACCCTTATCTAGAAGAAAAAAAAAACAACAACACCAAAAGCATATCCAATTAGTGATAAATAATAAGTACAAGATTAATTAAAATTACTCTCTTCTTAATTCCCATCCTCTGGCTCTGAGAATGCAAAAGGCATTCCCCGTCTTCCCAAGGGTGTCCCAACGTCAGAGCATCACCACAGCCCCCAGAGGGCCAGGGACTGGCCGTGGTGACAGCAGGATTTGTCATGCATGTGCTGGCCCCACTGGAGATGGGCTCCCAGCTCCTCTCATGCTGGGCACAGCCTGCCTTGGCTCACCAGGGAAGCTCAGCCTGCAGCAAGCCCAGCAATTTTGGGTCTGAATTGCAAGTGAACACTCCTCATCTCCTCCTCAATGCCAGGAAGTCTGACTTTTTCAACAACAGCTACACATCAGGAGAAGAAACCACGGGGATTTCTCAATCTGGGTCTGCTATAAATCATTCAACACCTCATTTACACATGCTTATAATTAATGCACACTAGATTGCTGCAATGAAACAGTGCTGATAAAAACATCTGAAATGCACTGGGCTGCGAGTGCATTGGTTTAAGGGTGTAGAAGGACAAATGAACCCCCCCAAGAAATGGCTGATCCCACTGGCTCCCACTCTTAGTGGAAGCAGGTGAGAGGAATTTGGGTCAGGTTTGCTCCTTTGTAGTAGGCTGAAAGCATTTGAGAACCAGTTGCCATTTTGTAAAAAGCCCATACCTCTTGTGGCCACAAATCACCTCCTCTTCTACTTCCCATCTATCAGGTCAGAGAGAGCCCTGGGCTTTGTGTACAGAGCAGAATTATCACTTTTTGTTTTATTGCATTATCAGGTGCTACATCTCTCATAGTAGCCCATCTATCTCTTACTGCGGTATAAGTCCAGAGAAATTTTACTTATTTTGCTGGATTTACAGCCCTCAGCATAACATCAGGATCCACCCACCTGGTGTAGTTTGTAAATCTAAAAGAACTTTTATCCATCAGTAGGAGTGTCCTGTGCAACACACCCTCTGTGCCAGCTGGAGAAGAATTTTGCATACTTCTATTCTTGTCCCCAAAACCCTCAATCATCCCCTTGGAGGCATCAAATCTAATCTGCCTCTAACCTGATTCCCCAGATTGCTACTCCCCCGGGGTGTGACTCAGGAGCTGCAGAACAAGGTGTAGCTGGCCTTGATGGAGGACCATCACTGCTTGTAGGACTGCAACATAAATGAGGTTCCTCAAAGAAGTCACCACCGCCTCCTCCATGCGGGTCTCCTCTGAGTGTCAAGGCATAGAGGAGACACCAGCAGAGTCCTGCATGCATGGGAAGGGCTTGGAGATAAGTTCAGGAGGTCAGGAACCTGTAAGCTGCAATAATTACAGCAGTTAATCTGCAGCAGCCTGAGCACCTGCCACAAAGGGCAGGAGAAGCGTCCCTTGGAGGAGGCAGGTTTTTCCCTGCTGCCAGGAGGGATACGTGGGAGCAATCCCTGAGACACCACTTGTGTCCTGACACAGGACCTGTCTTCAGTTTACCACAGCAGTACCTCGAGAGCAGGAGGGGTGGGAAGCATATCATGTGCACAAGCAGATTGGCTCCCATAGCACCTTCCCCAGGGTCAAAAATATCCTGCAGGGATCTGTTCACCCCCTCACATTTTACAGAACACCCCACAGGGATTATCTCCAGGCCAGGACTGGGAAAGTCTCCAAGTTGCAGCGCTGCTCAGAGGACACCACGCCTCTCACTCCCAGCCTGGGAGGGTGGGAGGCCAAGGAGCAGCTGCTGTGCTGGGAACCAGGGCTTGAACAAATCCATCCATCACCCAGTCAGGAGCTGCTGAATTCCAGCTTGCTGCAAACTCATCTTCCACAAGAGCTGCTGTGAAGCACAGCAAAACACCGAGTTTGGCTGGAAACACTGTCAACTTTGAGTTGAACTGAGAACCCACAGTCCTGCAGCATGTCCTGGAGGTGCCTGCCCAGAATCAGACCTGACACAGTCCTCATGCCAAGAGGCATCTTGGAGCTGTACCTGGCTTCCCTTAGTAATTCTGATGTTGCCTGGGTCTTGGATGTGAGAAGATAAGCTGGTAGCCCTACTGACTGTCTCCTCCACATCACAACTCTGTAGATCTCAACCACATCCCTCTCTATCTGTAGTCATATCCCCAGGTTTGGCACACTAAGGTGAGCAGAAAACATCTCTGAAAACCTGTAGCCCCTCCAACTTTAATGAGGCAGATTAGAATACTTACAGTGCTCTCACATTTCAATCACCTCCAAGCAAGAAAAGCTGTAATTTCTTCTCCCTCCCTGGCATTATGGCAGTCAAGAACATGCCCAGGTGAGCTATGTCACCTTAGATATAGGAGACTCTCTGACATCTATTTGTAAAGATTCCCTGGGACAGTACTGGAAAAAGAGAATTGTCCTCAAAGTGGCCTGAGCTTCCCAGCTCCCTTTCTCTGACTAAAGTCTCATTCATAGGAGGTTCTTCCCTCAGTTTTAACCCAGCTCCTCTTTCAAATTTCAAGCCAAGGGGATCTGCCAGGCCACCTCAATCTCTCCCACCTTCCTTCTCCCCACACCAGTGAATTTCCTCTGCCATAACCGTGATCACTAAGTCGTGACTGCACGGGAAGAACACCCAGGCTGAGCAGATGGGGTGTGCGGGAGGAAGCCCTCATTTAAAACACAAATAGCTGGTGGTAATTTAGCAGATGTGGTAAGAAAAATCTGGAGAGACAAGCATGAGGTGACAGGATTCCAATTTCAGTCAAATAACGTGGAAGTCTCCCTGGCAAGGAAAGGTTTCATCTTCCATCTTCTTGATTGCCTTGTCTTGAGGAGATGATGACTGATGCCAAGTGCCATCACAGGAATGATCTGGAGTATTCTTCATTTCAGATCCCATATGACTCCCTGCCCTCACCAAATGGATTTTTTTTTTTTCCAAGAGGGAAATCCATCTTTTATAACCCAAATGTCCATAAGAAAAGACTAAAATTCAATTAAAGTCATAACATTCATTAATTCTGTAGCACATTCAATTCTGTTTCTACCCAAAGACTTCAGGATCAGTCCTCCACTTCCCCATTATCAAATCAGGATGGCTCAGGAAATTTGGGACATTATAAACATCTCTATATCCAGCATATTGTAATATTCATTTGGCCCTAGAATTTCATCTTGGCAGAAGCACCAAAGTTATCACAGATGAGTATGAGGTTTTTCTCTTTATAAATATTACAGAGCCATTAATTAAACAGGGGAAATTAACTGTGCCAGGCAGCACTGCAGAAGGACAGGAAAGCACAGTCACCATTGGCCAGCATGGCAGATTGAATGTGGGACAAGTGCACACAACATCAAACTGACAGCAGAGATACTCTGGCATCAACATTACTGCAGGTTTTATACGATAATTCAACAAGAAAAATAATTTATAGACATTTCAGGTGCTCAGAAGCAACATTCCAGGAAACAGGGAATGAAGTATTTTCAACCTTTTGAAACAAACCATGGTGTTTTGGTTAAAGGACACAAAATCTGTCCTCTCTAAGATGATTTCTTCACATTATCAGCGCCCCAAAGATAAACTGGACAATTCCTGCACTTGCATTCTCTCCTTCTTGCCCTATTCTGGGATTTAGTCATGCAAAGCCCCTTCCAGTTCCTCTTGTTCTCTTCACCCCCTGTTTACCACACGGATTTGGTCAAAAGATTGTCCCCCTGAAACACACTTGAAACAAAACTCCAAGTCAAAACCTGCTGCTGAAGAGAGGATGATCTTTAGATTTAATATAACTCGTGTTTCAAACATCTAGGTTTCTCTAAAATAATCACAAACCCCAAAGTGCCCTACTCTGGGTGTCACAGTATCTAACATCAAAGAGTAGGAAATGTGTGAGTTTTTAGCAAGTGGAGGTTTCTGCATGAATACATCATGAGAGGAATATTTTTGTAAACAAGTCATCTCTGAAATGTTCTCCAGAACCAGTTTTAATTCTGCCTGTCAAAAATAAATTTAGAAAAAACTCTTTTGGCATCCCCAAACCAAATTCTGCACCAATTTTTGAGTGAAACACAGGTCTGTCAAGAAGGTCCTATCTTTGAACCTCTTAGAAAAATTGCCAAAGCTCCCTCAGTACATTTTGCCTTTGTTTTTTGTTATGGACAGACCTTTGCAGATTCAATACAGCCAGATTGCAAAGGCTGCTCTTAGGTTTATTATTCCCTGATCCTCTTTAAACAAGGGCCCTAAATTCATCCCTGGTATCAGAGCTCTGCTGTCACTCGACTAAGATGCAGGATGCCTATTTTGAGAATCCTGAGACACTGACTTGCAAACCTCTCATTTGGAGTAATCCCATGTCCAGGACATCAGACAGCTCATGGTCCCAATAGAGTGTCCAGTGAGACCCTCTTCCTTCCAAGTATCTTTATCTGCACCCCTCTCTATATCTGGCAGAACCTAGGGGACTGGTTTCACTGAAAAATGCAGTTAGACTTCAGGTTGGAGATAGTTTATCAGCTAGGAAAATTGAGAGGCTTTATGCATCAACTCAGGGGCAGGAATTTATGAATGACTTCCCACTATTCCTGCAGCAAAAAGCAGAGGGCAGAAAAAGCAGCATTCAGGAGGGAGCTCACATAGGACTACATGGAAAATATCAGTCCAAGCTGGAAATCACAAAGGAAAAAAGATACAGGGTGGGCAATGGATCTGCCTGTGGGTGAAGTGGTCCGACTGCCCAGGCACACACATCGATCTGCTTGATTCCCAGCCTCTCACTTAACAGTAATTAAATTGCTTTGAGGAGCACTGACCCCTGGAAAAGCTTCACTACAAACCAAATGAGCTTCACTGGTTTTTTTTTTCCTGTCTCTTTTTCACCTCCCTCCTTTTGCTTTTCTACCCCGTTCAGCCCTATTAATTTTGCATCTGGACTGATTGCCCAGAAAGTGACTAAAGAGAAAAGCATAATTGCTTACCAGAACTAGGAAATATCTCATCACAGCCGTTCACCAGCCATTTCCCCTCTTTCTAGCCAGTGCAGCTGCTCCTGAAAGGGCTGCCCCTTTCTGCTGGGATGTCACAAGCCGGAGATTAGAAGTAAATGCTCTGCAAGCCAAGCCGATCATCCCGCTGCGACCACATCCAGGTACTGGAGCACGAGCTATGGCAAAGTCCATCAGCCAGCAGAAAACACCATGGCAGGCACACACCCCCAGCCACGGAGCAATGGGAGGGGAGGGAGGCTGGAGGCAGGAGGGAGAGCAGATGGGAGGGGGGTGGCTTGGGGAAACCAGGCAGCGGGCGATGCTAACGTGACAGATGTGTTGACTTTAAGTTAGACAGGAAATTGAGGATGTTCGACGCAAGGAGGAAAGACATTAGCTCACATTAAAGGGAAAGACTTTCCATGATCTTTCCCTTCTTTGCTTTCCCTCTTCCACCCAGGCTTTCTCCAGTGATTTCTAGCTCTGCCTTCACAGGCAGAATCAAGTTACGGTTGACACTGATTCTGCTTGTGCGTCTGAGCAAGGCAGGAGCTGCAGGGCCAGCCACAGAATTCCCCATCCTAGCAGTGAGTTGGGAGACTGTTCTTTTATTCCCTCTTCAACTCAGACTCCCCTGACATCATTTAAACAGCATCCTCTAGATGATATGAGTAAAACAGGGAATGCTGAACAGGGGAACAAGGCTTTCCATTTGTCCCAGTTCTGGGCAGGGGAAAACACAGGGTCAAAATCCTGATTTAGCTTATGTAGGATAAGCAGCAGGGAGTAGAATAAATTGATTTAAATACAGGGAAAATAAAGTGTCTTGGTGCACTCAACTTTCCTATGAATAAACCTGATTTTTCCAGTCCAGACAAGGGTGGTCAGGCTGAGCCTGGGGGATAAGAGCTGTACTGTGAGGGTACACAGGCTCAGGGGGATGCAACTCCAGGGCAAGGTGGCTACATGTCTAGGCAGCAGTAAAATGTGAAGAGAATTGGGGAAACAAAGCCCTGCACTGATTTCTTAGTTACAGCCTGGAAAACCAAGTGAAGAAAGGCAGACAATACTGGCTTAGAGCTAGACCCCAGCTTCTAGAGATTAGGGGACGAAGAGAGTGGCCCCACCACAAACCCATGGACAGAAAAGCTGCTACGACACAAGGACTCTGTTCCTGTTTCATGAACTGGTTCTCCCTGCTGGCTTTTTCCACTGCCTTTGGCACAAGGAGGAAGAGCTCCCTCATCATCCTTGCAGAGCTGGGCGTCAGCCACAGCCCAGCATGCAGAGTTGAGCCTTTCTCATTCATCTCCCCATCAAAGCTTTGTCCCAAGACCCACATGTAGAGGATCAAGAATATCTGTTCTGTGGCATGAATGGGTTTCCAGGGTGACATCAGTGACAGGACTCCTTTTTTTCTAGCATCTGGGCATTAGGTAAAGAACAGCAATCTGCTATGGGCACTTGCTCCATAATGGAGTGAAATATTCCAGTTTTGGTGCAATCTAGCCTGCCTCCCTGCTTGCATTCCATTCTTCCCCACCCCCTCACTGTCCCTGAGCTGTGCTGTTGGCCTCTCTTCAACATTTTAATGGAGTATTGACAGTGATCCATTCGCACTCCAGATAGATGAGCCTGACTTGCATCCCCAGAACCGCATTTGCAGAGCCAGCCCAAGCAGGTGGGTTTGGAGCACCTCCTCGCATGGATCAGCTGCAGTTCCAAAAGCATCCCTTTTTCTGGTTAGAGAAACAGCTTGGAAAAGTCTAGCGAGGATATTACACTTTGGAAAACTGCTGCCTCGGGTCTCCTGTCCCTCCTCCTACCTGCTGCCACGCTCCTCGTCTCTGCAACTATTTATAAAGCTCCGTGTTCTTTCCTAATTGAGATGTTCCCTTTTGCCTTGCACATCACTCCTGTGTCACTCTGCGTCTGGGCCCCCGGTGACCTCCTGGAGTGCTTGGCAAGGCTGGCAGTAGCCAAATGAGTCATCAGCAACCTGCTGGCATCTGCCTCCCTCCAGCCATTGCCCCCCTGGCTCCCACCAGCCTGCCTGCAGCCGGGGAGGCCTGGGGGAGTTTAAAGCTGTCTAATCCCCTGGATAATTCATGAAAAGAGGATTACCCATTCTGTGCAGAGCCCTCAACCTAAATATAAACCAGCCTTCCCCTTGCATTGCAGCTCCTGTGGCACGGAGGCGTTTTCCCTGCGCTGTTCCCTGCCCCATCTTAGGGGTTAAGTCTGCTCTTGCCCAAATCTGGGACAACCTGGTTCTAACCCATGGAGCTACAGTGCAATAAAACCAGGGTTTGTAAAGGTGAGACTGTGTTGTGTGAACACCAGCAGGATCAATGCAGAATCAGCCCCATAAGCACATTCTCTCCATAATAAATGGTAAACTCCTTTGTGGGGGTGGTGTCAGGGAACATACTTTCTTACGGTGTATTTGGAAACCAGTGTCATGGTGCCATCAGAGCCTGACAGCAATGCATCAGGAGGGCAGAGGGAAGTGCTAAACTTGGATAATCCCCTGGGAGTTACAGCAGCCTGCCCCAGGACCCGGGCTCTGCTGCCCTCCCTGGGCCCTGCGTCACCAGGAGCTGGGTTATCCCTGCTGCAGAGGGTACTGCCAGAGAGATGGTTAAAAGGGAAAAGTTAACATGTTACCATTCCTGCTTGCATTCAGAGATGGAAGGATAAATTGGGGAGCTGCAGGAGGGATTCCTGATAGGGATTCCCAGCAGCTTCCTGGGAGACCACAGCAAACCTCACCTCTCTCCTCATTTTATCTCTCCTTATTTTCCTGAGTGTGTCTCCTCACCTGCCTCTAGTTTTCCCCCTCTCCTCTTCCCCAGATGGTGAAATGAGGTCTGACACAGCCACCACAGGCTCCCATTTCCTACAATGCCTTTTTTTTTTTTTTTGGCACTTAAAGTCCTCATGGGACTTTAGTCACCGTAACATTAAAGCATTCATTAGCACAGGAGTAATTCCATAATCTCTTCAGAAGAGAACAATTTCAGAGGTTCAGCTCATGATCTGGAAAATCAATTTGCCAGCTTGACGATGCAGGAAGAGGATTTTCAAGGCTGGCTTTGGCTTCCCTAGCAGGACTGTTAGCAACCCTGGGACTTGGTGGCCAGGGAGAGGCCACCCACAACAACTCTGAGGGGGGGTGGCAGGAGCTGGGGGCTGTCATTTGGCTCAGGCAAGGAAAGGAGCTGTGGCAGTTGCAGGATGAGCCTCAAAACCAGACCTGTCTCACCAGGTTTTGCCCAACAGTGTGCTGTACAGGTGGGACAGCATCACCATGGGTCATGGGGAATTCTCCTGCCTTTTTCATCTCACATACTTCATTTCACCAAAGCAGTGCTCCCAGCTCAGAGCATGAAAGGGATGCATCTTAAGCATCCTGCCTTTTCCCTGCAGTTAAGGGCTCAACTAAACTCTTGGACCTCCTGTACCAAGTACCCCCCCATGTGCTCTTCCTCTCCTCATGGAATTTTTCACACTTGGACTGTGCTGTCAGAAGCTGAGGCCCACACCCTGATGGGGAGAAATCATCTGCAGGTGCAAGGCTGACTTTAGGGAAGCATCCAGCTCTGCAACTGCAGGTTGGGGGCTGCCTCAGAACCTGAGTGGGCTTCCTCCTCCAGCTCAGCTCCTTCAAACAGAAGTTGTCAGGTACCAGAGACTTTCATTTAAAGATGTTCCAGAACATAAACAGGTGCAAAAAGCTGCTTCATGGAACAGACGTCTCAGAATCTGTCAGGCTGAAGTGGAAGGCTGTCTCCTGTCAGTTGCTTTCTGGTTCTGCCTTTGATGCTCCCAAAGGGTTCCCCAGCATCCACATTAAGCAACTGCAAAGTTGTGTCAGGAAAACCTAAGGTGTCCTTGAAGGTCTGATCTCCAGCTGAATTCATCTAACAGTGGTGGACATGCTTTTCACAGCAGGGCCATGAGGAGGAGAAGCAACAGGAGTTAATTAGGACCTCTTGGAACTCGAGACCCAGGGCCTCAGTGTAGGTGCTGCTACCTGTGGTAGCTCTCTTACAATGAAGGGAGATGTTCCTCTCCTCTTTCTGATGGAAGAGGGTTTTTCTATTGTGACAAAGAATCAGAAGAAGCCATGGATGCTGCCTCTGCTCCCACTCCTTCCTCCAGGTTGTCCTGTGGGAGTCTGACCATAGACATCCCATGGCATGAAGTGTTAGGCCCCGTGTCATTTAGGGCAGAGGCACTAAGGTGTATTTCCAAATGAGCAGCAGACGCTGGGCTCAGTGCCTGGGATGATCAGTGCAGCACTGTTGTATGTTCAGTATCTGGCTAAGTAAACCAGAGAATTAACCCTTTTCCTCTCCCTTCCCCCAAGTGATAATACCAGGGACACAGAGGAGGCATGAAACAGCAATTTTCATGCCATGTCAGACACATGACTTTCAGCCTGCCAGAAGCTTCTACTCTCAATCCTCATGGCAGGAGTCCCCCATAAGCTCTAGTGCGTGCTTACAAGTGTCTGACCTAAACACAGTCAGGGATCCCCCTCAGCACACATGGGGCACTGCATGCTCCTCCCCTGTACATTATCACCATCAGGCTGTTACTCTCTTCTTTTTTTTCCTCGAGATGAGGTCATCCCTGACAAGTAATATCCTTGCAGGGCCACTTTTACCCATTATTTTTAATGGGATTTTGGTGTCATGGATCATATTGCTGCAGTTTGACACATGTAATAAAATTTTCCCTTGAACAACGCTTGTCCTCCAAAAGAAAAATAACCCCTGCAGAGATGTGTGCCTGGATGTGTTACAGGATGTGCTGTGGGCATGCACACATGCACGGGAACTTGTCAGCACAGCACCTGCATCCCACCACGGCCACCGTCCAGAGAGCCAGCCCTGCCAGCCCCCAGATCACTGCTTTCTCTCTATGGCTTCATTTTACCCTTCCGAAGAGGGGAGACCAACTGCAGTTTTTTATCTTTAGCTGCAGCTGAGCTCTCGTGGAGAGGATGCTGAAGGGAGGACAACGGCACTGGGTGCAGGACAGCTCGGGTTGGTGCGCACAGCCACCGCCACAGTCACGCACAGCCCTGGGGTGCCACCACCGCCACGGCTCCATGGGGACACCACAGCCCCTGTCCCCAAGCGAACACCTTCTCCTTGTCCCTGCCAGCCCGCCCGCACGGAACACACACCAGGAGCGCTCCGGTCCAAACTGCTCCAGCCCAAGTTAAAACTCTACAGCGCAGCAGCTCCTGGGCTCCCAGCAGGGAGCGAAGGCAGAATAACGGGGCTGGTTTCAATCATTCACAACTGCCCTGACCCCTTCAATCTCATTACACCGACCCGGCCCCTACAGTTCCCACCGATCCATCCCAACTCAGCCACCGACTCCGCGCCCTTGCGCATCTTCTTTTTCAGCGGCATCTTTTGTTCTAGTTTCTTTTCCTTCCTAGGCCTCCCCCCCCCGGGGGTGCCCCCCGATGTTCCGTGGGGCAGAGGCAGCGCCCGGTTCTTACCTGGAGCAGCCCGGGGAGGTGCGGGGGGTGCGGCGGCCGGGGCGGTGCGGCGCAGCGCGGCTCTGCGCTCGCATCTCCTCTAGCACTGATGCAGTCCTGCCAGGCGCCGCATGCCAATGATGCAGCCCCGGGGATCCCAGCCCAGGAAGGCCAGCGCTGGGAGGGAGCCCAGCGTGTCCTACCTGCTTCCCTGGCGTCCCCAGCGCGGGGAGGGAGAGTGCGGAGGCAGCCGAGGAGCAGCGGAGAGAGCGAGAAGCTGCACAGCAGGCAGGGGGAGAGAGGCAATGCTTGTGTAATTTCAGCACGGTAATAAAATCCAACCCAGAGTCTAAGTGTTGCAGCTCTCTAGCGGAGTTCTTCATTACATGAGGGATTTTTTTTTTTTTTTTTTTTTTTTTTTTTTTTTTTTTTTTTTTTTTTTTTTTTTTTTCGGTGTAATTGCTGACATACAGGAATGTTTCTAGCTGGAAGCAGAGGGGAATCCCAGCATGACTGGGCATCCTTCATCTCTCCACTTCATATATTTGACCATTGCTACATTTGAGACCCCTCTCCCCAGGATGGCTAGGGTAGGGGTATGTTTCTGACAAAATCCTGGGAAAACCCTGTTCTGTGTAAAATTCCCTTGTGTTCATAATTTGCGAGTTCATTGCCAGAAGAGTAGCAGGAAATATCTTACTGTCCATGCAATTTGGTGCTGGAAAGAGACCATGTGGATACAGCAGCATGGAACACAGCCTGCCCTGGAAATCCATCCCCATCATCCTGTGTTATTAAAAGAGATAAGCAGTAACATGATGAGGTGTCTTACTGAGGAATAAAGCATGCAGCTCCTAAGAAAGCCTTCCCAGTGCACATGGGGGGCATGTCCACACCCAGCAACTTCTCTCCATGCAGAGGTGCCCAGATTAGTCCAGACAATGAGAGCAATATTTTCACTGACAGATCTTCATTGCTGTTTCTGCTAACCTAAAACTGAAGAGCAGCATGGATCCACAGGCTTTTCAGAAACGAAACAGGGGCAGATTTACAGGGCAGCATGAATTGCTTGTACTTGAGCAAAGAAGTGGAAGTACAACCCCAGCCACCCATCCTGACTCTGTCACCAGGTGACACCTGGAAAGCCACTTTCCCACTCCGTGCCTCAGTTTCCCCACCTGCAAGCCAGGACTGGCACTCCTGGCCCCTCCAGGCTGTATAAGCACTAGAGATTGTCACTCCTTTGGTTGGTTCCAGGGTTCCTCCTGACACATACTCCACCTTTCTTCCCTGGCCTGTATGTTACTGCAGCCCCTCAGCTCATCTGATCTAAATCTCCAGCTCTGGTGTGTGCTTGTACTAATTGACAGCAATCCAAATTGGGCCTGTAAATTCTCTGTTTATCCGATGGCTTGCTGATAGAGTTCCTGTGACTGCACTGGTGGCATCACTGCCATACGGGAAACGCAGTAGGTGATTAATTCAGATCCTTTTTTTTTTTTTTACACCCACTCGTAAAAATTGGAACTCGAATCTGAGGTTCAGCTTTATTCTCCCTTGCACAGTACATTAGCTTAATTGCATTCTGTGTTTGGTACAGTGCACCGATCACTTTGATGTGGGAGCACTTCAGAAGTCAAATTATTACCAGAACTCCTGCACATTACAGGCCAAGTATCAAGGCCTTGGCAAAGCTAAAAAGAGCCAGTCTATCACCATGCCACTGAGCACTGCTTGCTTGCTTCTCACTGCTTCTCTCAGTCCTTCAGCTCATTAATAGTTCAAATTCCTCTAATAACAGGAGCTCTGTTTGCAGGTGTCAGATCCATGTGTGGGCCATGCTCAGGAAGCACAGCACCCTTCATGCTGTGTTCTCCTGGAAAGGGCTTGGGGCAGTCCCAGCTCCATCCCAGCGGCTGTTGGAAGGAGGCTGCTCTGCCTCATGTCACCTTCCACATGCACGAGGGATTGGAAGAGAGGAGAGACACGACAGGCTGGCCAAATGAGCACCCCAGTGTCCCTGCTGGGCTTGTCTCCATTCCCAGAAAAGTCCCTGCATATTCTTACTGTTTTTCACGCAGCAGAGATCTAATTCAGGTAAACTTGTACTAAACCTCACTGTAGAATGAACAGAGAGGGAGGCAATAAACCTGGGAGGCGTTCTTTGCCAATGCATTGTGATTATCAGAGTTTCTAATTACCTCAGCACCCTCCTGTGCTCTCTCTGTTAATCACTGCTGCCCGTACCCGGGTACCTCAGCCACACAGAGCCATTTTCCGTGGTGCCATATGGTGCCAGTGGGGAACCTCACAGGCTGCCTCACATCCAAGGCAGCAGGACGGGGAGGCCTAACATCATTTTGTACAAAAGAGCACATTAATGAAATCTGCAGCAATCCAACTGTCTCAGAGCTGCAAGGAGCAAATGGAAAACAAAGCAGAGCTGCAATGAATAAGTACCTGGCATGGAGATGGATAAAATTATACAAGCTCTTATATCCCAGGGAAATAGGAGACTGTGTAACAGCTCATCATGAAGGTGTACTTACCAACATGACTGCACGGGCAAAGAGAGCTTGTTCTAACCCCATAAGCTTGATCTAACCCCATAAACTCACTGAGCACAGTGGAAAGCTCACAGATCTAGTGTGAAGCAGTGGTTTTCAGGGCTCTCTCCACACACACTCACACAGGTGTAGGGGTGCACGCTCGAGTGTCCCTCTCTGCTGCCCTGAGCCCTCCTGCACAGTCTGCATGAGGAGCCCCAGCTGACCTGTCCTTGGAGGTGTGCATGTCCTAACAGCAGCCAGGAGAAACCAGCTTTAACATCAGGGCTTAAGCAAGTCTGAGGGGTCAGGATTTGAGGGTGGGGGCTACAGGGCGGTGGCAGCAGGAGCTGGGCGTTGCCACCTCTCCAAGGTGTGCAGTGACAGCAGGCTGGTGGCTGCTGCTCCCCACTGGTGACAGCTGTCCAGCCAGAAACAGCCCTTACCTCCCCCTCCCTCTGCCACTTCTGCTAATGAAATTTGCTTACAAAAGCCAGAATCTGGCCTTAATAGAAGGGAAAGTCCCAGGCACCTTCAATTACACCTGATAAGCAGGATTAGTAATGCAGATAACAAATACAATGTAAAGAGCTGTACAGGCATTAAGTCTAATTATTGGCGTTGCTGCCTGATCACTGGCAGATATAGAAAAATGAATATGGAATCAATCTGGATATCAATAATACAGCTGTCAGTTCTCTGTGCTGTGGGTTTGCTGTGAAGGGATTGTGTTGCCAAGACCCAAAAACAAATTAGGAGGAGAGAGCACACGGCAAAGGGCCAGAACCACACCATGCCACATTGCCTCCTGCCAGAAAGGGACACGGCTGCTGCCTGGCCTGGGGAAAAGGCCAGCTTGAAGGGGGGAAAAAAGGGGTTTACACTGAATACACTGCAATGTGAAATCCTGCAGAAGTCAGAGTTTGGGCAGTTCAGACGGGGTGGGTGGATATACACACACAGGCACCCACTGGATGGGCCCTGCTGCTCAGGGCTGCTCAGGAGCAGCAGCCCCTTGCAGGGTGCTGGAACTCCTGCAGCACCAGCCTTGCCACCCACATTACCAATGTGCTGCATAAAAGGAGAGATGAATTACTGAACGTAGGAGAAAGGGGGAAAACACCTCAATGCATTTCATATTTTCCTCCAAAATGCTGAGCTTTTCTGATTAAGGCTCTGTTTCCCCAAAGCATAATAATTTTTTTCCTTAAATTAGCCTGTTACTTTCTGCTTGACAGGAGCTCCTGATGATCATGGCAACCCAAAGGGCTGCACAGCTCCTGGAAGAGCAGGAAATCCCAGCACCAACTGTGCTTCTGAACGCTGGCCTCATTGCCTTCTCAGAGACGTGGTTCACGAGTGTACAGCTGCAAAACACAATCTGCATTTGTGCCCTCCAAGCCAAAGGGGCTCCTGAACTATCTAAAACCCACATGACACCACTGATGCTGAGATTTCAGGGCAAAAGTGCAGTCACTGTGGCAATATCAACTTGCTCAGCTGCAAAGCTGAGCTGGAGAGGGTGTACCACACTAGAAAAATAGGAAATTAACATCATGGTAAACACTTCGCTGAAAACAATTTGTGGCATAAAAACTTCAGTTTTCCAAGGAGCCAGTGCTCTTAAAAAGTGCCAGTGGCATGTGCTGTGACAGGCCAGGGGATGTGTGTCAGCTGCCATCCACCAGCAGCATCGTGGCCACTTCAATGTAGAGACAAGGGTGCCTCAATGTCTCTAAACCAGCAGCAATCACTCTGTAATTCAGTCCTGAGTGAAAAAAAACCATGGGGACTTTGGCAGGTCTTGGTGAGAGGGCCAAGCCAATGAGCACAGCAGGACCTGTGCTGACTGCACTGGACTAAATACATTACCTAAGAGCTGCGTCCTCCAGGTTCACCTTACATATTATTTTTCTCTTTTTTTTTGTCCCCCTTTTCCCCCTCTTTCTCTAATGGTTCTGTTCTAGGTTGAAAATCCCAAGTACAAGCACAGTGAACCATTAAAGAGCAGCTCACACATCTCTTTTCTTCCCCTATTTTCATCTTTTGAAGTGAAGGAATACATTGTCAGGTTAACTCTGACTTTATAGAGCTCTAATGAGTTAGTCAGAGTTTATTTATGTGGAAAGGATGAATGGTTCCCTACAAGTTAATAGCACAATCAGCAGCAAACCCCTCAGCATTAATATTTAATGTCCTTTGTTATGTACATGCCTGGCTGTTATTCAGAGAAGGCTGAGTCAGGAGAGCTGAAGCTGCTGGGAATTGAATAAGCATTATTTGTGGGATTTCTCTGAGTGGAAAATGGAAAGTAGAAAAGACATTGTTTTTATGTGTGGCAGCCCAGTTGTCAAGAAACTGCATTTCTGGAGAGTGTATGCAAGGAACTGCTGCAATGGAACTCTGTGGCTTTTTGCATCACCTGATTTCTTTAATATCTAGGTATTAATTGTTAGGTTTATTAACCTTGCACATCCATAGGACAGTCTATCACCTTTGATCTCGATTTCCTACAAGTTAGACAACTAAGTAAAGATGTGAATCCTACATCATTAGCACTTCTTCTCTTTTATATACACAAATATATTGTCTGTATATAATATTGAACAAATAATCTTAAATCTTCCTCTGTACCTGCTGTGATACAGCTGCCAGTTACAGATGGTTCCATCCTGCTCCCCTGTACAGAACAGATATCAGCAGTGTTTTTCCAGATAGCAGAACTATGCCTGTTTTTCAATTTAAATTGCCCATAAATGCTCCACTAGCAAAACCTTTCCACATTTCCATGATTACTCTGTAACTACAGCAAATGGCTTGAGCCTGGTGTAAAATGCTCATTTCATCTGAGTGATTTTTAGGAACACTCTGATAGATGCGGGCATCTAAGGGATAAGAAAATGTGCTATATTGCATTACAGAGAAATTAAATACGAAGCTGTAACTTCAGATGCAAATGTTCAGGTTTCAGCTTTTTTCTTACTTGTCTGGAAGAGCCTTTATTCTTGAAGCTGTGCTTTCTGGGGAATTTCCTTGAGGGAAGCAGAGGGGCCTCTCCCTCCTTCAATAAAAGGCAGAGAAAAAAGAAGCTTTGGTATTTTCAAACCGAGTCACCTTAGCTGTTCACTCACTTTGAGGCTGCTCAAAGCTGGATCAGAAGGGACTTTAGAGAGTTTAATGTGCACAGGACAGAAGGTACCAAAGCCAGGCTGCTTTCCAGCAACGCATCTGGAGGGGGAAAGGGATGGGGAGATGTTTTCATAGAATGCATCCGGAAATCGTGTGGGAAAAGAAAGAATCGCTGATGATCCCAGAAACTTTTCAGGTGTTTGCACCACCGGGTTGTAACCTTGTGGTATCATCGACCACCACTGAGGCTCGATGTGAACCGGTCACTGGGCAGAAAGTAGGTGCAAAAATGGAGAGGAAGGGGAACATTTCCCTGGGCAGAAGTGACGAGGAGGCAGAGGAGAGCAGAGAGAAGCACCGCTCTGAAATCACAGGGACAGAGTGAGGAGCCAGCGCCTGCGAGCGGCCGCGCTGCAGTGCCGAGCCGCCGACAGCAGGTGGCAGCAGGGAGCTGGACGGACGGACGGACGGACGGACGGACGGAAGGACGGACAGACGGATGGAAGGACGGATGGATGGCCCCTGCCGTGGGCAGGGCAGCCAGAACTCCACACAGGCCTCGGGAAGTTCGTCAGCCTCCTACTAACTCCTGTCTACCAACAAAATGTTAAAAAGAATGCAGAGTAAAGAAAGTCACAAAATCAACAGACCACTCGGTGTAAAGAGATGAGACGGCAGCTGGCTGATGTGCTGGAAGCATCATCATTGAGGCAGCAGATAGGCAGAAATGGTTATTTTTTATTCTGTAGTTATTTCAGTAGTTCTGTCCTAGCAACCAGGTGTCACAGTCCCCTGGGCTCACCCCTGAGGAGCTGCGTTTGCCTTCACAAAGCTGCCCAGTGATCATCTGCAAGTGTGGGCCAGCAGAAGAACTACTTTGAAGAAAGAAATTGCTTTCCTACTTTCAGCCTGATTTTGGTATAATATCCATGCTCTATAATATCAATGCTACATACAAACAAACATAATGATGGCACATCTGTATTCATGTCTGTACTCCTGTTACCTGCAGGTCCTTCAGGAAGTCACAGATGCAACTCTGCATTTGCTGATCTCCAAAGCCCCATGATTTCCTGACATTTTCCCAGTTCATGTTTTCTCTCTCCTCAGGATCCAGCTAAATGCCAGCTGCACATGCATGTGTGCCTAACAGGAATTTCCCTAGAAGGGATTAGAGAGGGCCCCCCTTTTATACAGCCCCCAGGGTAAGACAGCAAGGAAACCCACAAGCTTTTGTCTTTGCAAAGTGTGTGATGGCTCTTCATTTGAGTTCATGGAGAAAACACACAGTTTGGTAGTTGCATAACTCGTGTTTATGTCTCCTGCAGCTACATGTAAAACCACAGTGTCAGAGGGTCTCATCAGGCTGTGTGACAGGTCAGCATGTGACCACAAACACCACTGGCAAGACTCACAAGGTTTGATGTTCTCGGTAGGGATGGGCACACAGGCTTGCTTGATGCTAATAAAGATGCTTTGTCCTGTCCAGCTGGAAGTAGGAGTGACTGGATGCCCCATGAGAAAACTGGCTCTCATGTGATTTCCAGATTGTGTTTTTCATATCCCATAATCTGAAATCACATTAGAGACAGGGCTCAGTCCTGCTCTGAGCTTCTGGGGTATCCTGTGGCTCATTGCTCCTGGCCCAAGCTCACATGGATGGCTTCTCTAAACACAGCTGTGCAGCACCACTGTGGAACAACAGCCAAGTATCTGTGTTCAGTGGAAAACACAGAGCTGGAATTCTTATGCCACATGCAAAAGCCTCAACTGAGTATCTAAGAGATGCCTGAGTACCACCTGAGTGTGGTGGGATTGCCAGGGAACTGCAGATTCAATTTCTGGCCTTCTTTTGAGCTTCAAGCAATTCAGTGCATGAATGTCCAGAGAGCTGGAAATGGTGCTGCAGAGTGGAACGGGGACACAGAGGAGATGGCTGACAGTGTCCACCACAAGCCATGCCCAGTGTTCCTGTTGCTGCTCCATGTGCACACTGTGAGACAAGACAGACGTGAAGCAAATGTAAACTCAACTTCTTTTCACTTTTTGCTCCCTCTGCAAGCATCCAAGCACCAGTTAGGGTGCTGGGTCCCTGGATCTGCTCCTCTTGCTGGAGCAGCTGCCTGCTGGGAGTTGATACCCTTCGATGTTACACAGCCCCAGCCCTCACCAGAAGGAAGCATCTCACCCTCATCTCTAGCAGGGATGAGGTGCCAGCCAGTCAGCAGCCTCAGTTGTCTGGAGTCCAGCCTTGTCCCTGCTTTGTTTGCTTCTTCTCATGGCAACAGACAAGCTTCAGAGAAGGTTTTTCACCCACTCATTTTACCTGATAACAGCCTTGAACCAGCATCTGTTTGCCTGCAGGCACAACTTCTCGCTGCTAGTTGGGACCTATCTCTTGTGAATTGTTGCTAAATGATGTCACTTTGGAATGAGCTCCCAACAAGCTGTGTCCATGCTACCTCAACTCCAAAACTCCTGAAACTTGCTACAGCTGGTGTCCAAAGGGTACAGGGACAATCAGAGACGTCAAACACATGGCATTCATCCCTCACTTTGCTCAAATGGCACTAGGCAAGCCTTTCTTGTTTGAAAAAGCCTCCTCCTGGGGGAGTAGGAATGCAGGTGCAGGGGTCTGCTCTCTGCTCACCTGGGTATCCCTGAGCCTGCCCTTCTCCTGCCCATGGGAAAGCTCCTGTTCTGTTCTCTGCTGGGGCTGGGTGTGCTCCTGCACCAGCAATGCCTCTTCTCCACGGTGCACACCTGGCACTGCTGGGCTGTGAGCTGAAGGAGCAGCAAAATGACAACCAAAGGCAGCAGATGAGCATTACCTGGCTCATCCCAGCCAGCACTGATATTTGGGGTGCTTTCTCCAGGCTACTGCTGCTGCACACTGCTCACCCTGCCTCTGCTGCTCTGCTGGTGCTGGCACTGAGAGGGGAACACTGGTGATCCACGGTGGAAAGCTGCACTCAGCTCCTTCCTCAGCTTTCAGGTCTTCAGTGGCATTTGACTGAGAAATGTGGCTACTTCAAAACCTTGCACAGAGCTGGTTCAAGCACAGGCACCCCTGTGACTTCCAGTTTGGGGTTGGTTCTTGCAGAGGTTTTTTAGATTTCAGCTTCTCTGGCTGGTGGTCAGATGGTAAAGGGACCAAAGTGCAGCTCAAACACAATAGTGGCAAAAAGGACACAGTGAGTAAGAGGGTTAAAGTGAGCAGAGCAGTAGCTTGGTCACCACCCAGACAGGGCTAAGCTGTAGGTGTGGGGCTGCCTGCCCGTGGCAGGGGGGATGCTTGCCCACAGAAATGTCACAGGGATGCTGCCAGGGATGGGCAAGGGGACCTCAGCCTGCCTGGGGGAAGCAGGCTGTTGTAGGAGAAACATCGAGTGTGATTTTTTTGAGATCATGTAATTTTGTAAGATTGGCACGGGGACCAGTCAGACATCACAGACACTCTTCGAACATCACTGAGAGTGTTCAAAGCCAGGTTGGACAGAGCTTTGAGCAACCTGATCTAGTGAAAGATGTCCCTGCTCATGGTGAGGGGTTGGAATAAGATGATCTTTTGGGTCCCCTCCAACCCAAACCCAAGCCATTCTATCATTCTGTGATCTTTGTTGAGTCTGGATGTAGTTCAGCACAGCTACAAAGCACCGAGGGTCCCAGCCCTGGTCACACCTGCCTATCTCCAATTTTCAGCACAACACAGCACCTTGTTTGAACTCTTGGTTGGACCAGCAGGCTGCTGTTCCCTCCCACTGGTGTTATTGTAAAAGTGTCTCAGTTTGAGACAATTTTAGGAGGAAATGTTCTGAAACGAACGCCTCCTCTAAACAGTGACCTAAACTACAATACCATTTCCAAACACTCCTCTGACATGTTTTGGACCTGACCGTGTTGGGTGTGGGACCAAAGACAAACACAGTCACACGCAGACACACACTCCTACGTGTGTCACCCTTCACAGCCTCATGTTTCTTGCTGGCTGATGAACAAGGGACCAAACGATCTGAGGGAATGTAACTTAGCACTGGGGCCCAGCGCAGCACAAAATCCCACTTGGTGCCAAGGACTTGTGATTTATGCTTTTGTTTCTGCAACAACAGACAGAGGCATAATTTTTTTTTTTTAAAAAGGAGCTTTGCTGGATTTTCCATCCCCTGCCGAGACATAAAGCCGAATGGCAGCCAGTATTCCCAGCAACACCCACGGTTAAGCACCAGTGCTGTTGCCAACTCCTGCAATCTTATCACAAGCACCACGGCATTTGCTTTCCTTTCTAAAAGCCCCAACTCCTGGAGTCATGGGATTAAGCAGGCAACTCAGCTTTTGATTTTAATAGCAGCTTTTATCCCTCACTGTTAAGAAGAAAAGCTTTTGAGTGGGACAGGTTCAAACCTACAGAGACAATAAATAAGAGTATCTGCTTAAAATCTGGTAATTTTTAAGCCAATTTTATTTGGAGAAAGAGTTTGAGCATTTTGGAGAGCAGAACTTGTCAGCAGCTTAAAGGAGTCCCTCAAAGAACTATAAAAATTAGCTTCAGCTGAGAAGATGAAGGGGGAAAGTAGACTTGGGGGAAAGTAGACTTGGGTTTTCATTTCCTTATTTGTCAGAAAGATCAGCAAAGGGAGAACATGAGGGTTCACTAGCTAAGGCAAAGCACATTTTGTGTAAAGAAACCAACATTAAATTTCAAAATGTGAAGACTGAGACTCCCTATAAAGGGAATTAAGCTCAGTAGATAAGCCTGTCTTTGTCCCAAGCTGAGACTACTGGATGGTATTGATATATCAGTGCTCAAGAAGAAGGAGCAGAGGGATCAGCATCTTCCATTTTGCAGCACTTGCTCCATGAGTTGGAGTCCTACAAAACTGTCAGAGGGATGGACAGATGTCCCCAGTGTTTGCAGCCCCCAGACCCTCATGGGTGATCTGCTCTGGATCTTCTGCTTCTATTGCAACTTATTTGGCTCTGGAGCTGCTTCAATTTTTTGTCCTATCAAATGCCAAAAGCAATCTCAGTGCTTAAGTAATTAAGAGCAATAAATATGCAGATGCCCTCAGAATGGGGCCATCCACTGTTCTGCTGCAATTTTTAATAATTTTAAGTTGAAAAGGCTTGTATGATCCTTGAACACAACTGTATCTTTAAAGTACAAAATGGGATGCTTTAATAGACCCTGATGAAAATTGTTCCCATAAATGATGAGAAATGTTTAAATCAATAAAACATTTGTTTAGATGTCCATATGGAGGAAAGATACAGTCTGTTGCTCCTCATATTGGATTGATCCCACTGTGTTAAATTACAGCTGGCTACAGCCCTTCATCATTTACTGCACAGCTTGACAAGCATGTAAAATATTCACACTGAGCGCAAAAATTTTGAGTGTCTGATCTCTGCTTTGTCCTTGTCACTTCCTCCCAGCCAGGGCCAAATTAAAGACTGCTTAATACAGGGGGAAGCTTTGCTGCAGCTCTCCCACAAGCCTTCAGCCACGTTAGCCAACACCCTCCCGGCTGGCCTGCGGGAGCCAGCAGCTGGGGAGCAGATGCAGGCAGCCCTCCACACGTGATGGCCTGTCTGCCACAGCCCCTGCATTTGGGGTTTATCAGCACCTCTGGGCTGTTGGTCATCAATATATAAACGCAACAGAAACCTGGTCTTAAAAGAGTAGCTGCTGTCTGAAGGTGCCTGGTCTGTGCTGAGGGTGACAGCAGTGACAGTGGATGGTGGCAGGAGCAGCCAAGGCAGATCTGGGAGCTCTGGGTGCTGCTGCCACCCAACCTGGGTGATGCAGCTGGCATTTGCCTGCCCGTACCTCTCCTCAAAACACAGCACAGTGTGGAGTGCTCCTCATGAGGACCACAGAAAGAGGCCAGGAAGGTGAGTGACAGCAGCTTTTAAAGCTACCTGAAATTCTGAATTTCCAAAGGACCTGTGAATCAGAGCAATAATTCTGGGTACAAATGGATCTTGAGATTGAAGATATGTGTGTGAAAGCACCTGCCTGCACATCCCATTGCCCTGTGAAAGCAGGCAGACCTGTCACTCTGCCCACAGGCAGCTCCAGCAGAGACATGGTGTCCCCAGCCAGGTTCAGCAGGGAAGGCAGCTCCTGAAAGCCCCATCCATCAGTGGTGGGAAGAGGACAACCCCTGTACTCCACTCCACTGGAGCCTCTCCTACCAATGATGGGCTGGGGAAGCATTAAGGAAGAAGTGGGGCTGGTACCCTAATCCTGCCCTGAGGCACAGTGCTGATCCTGGCCTGACTGGCGAGGCTCAGAGCAGAGCCCAGGCTGGGCTCAGGCACAGGAGAACTGTACAGCCACAGCTCTGGCTGGGCAGCTCCAAAAGGCAGCACATCACAGGTTCTACTCAGGCACTTGGACCAAGCTTTGCAAAACCCCTTCTCAATCCAATTTTGGGATTCCGATGAGTGCTACCATGCATCCTGCAAACTCACTCTTCTCAGGATCTTGTTTTTTCCTTGGAAAGTGGGGATCTGTGCCCTGCAAAACCTGGTCACTGCTGAGGCATCCCTATTAGAGCAGGGAGAGAAGCAAGAACAGGAAGCACAGCTGATGTCCTTCCTGGAGCCGGCAGAGGCCACTGCTGTATGCTTAAAAATAACTCCAGGCTGAGGTCTCTGATGTGGGCTTCACTCCCAGCCATGCTCCTCACTCCACAGTGTGTTTTTCTCTCTTCTCTGTGGTGTCATGTCTTGGCTTCAGGATCCCCAGGCGTGTTGCAAAGCTCTGGGTGAGAGCCACGCTTTCTGCTCTCTGCAAAGGGGTGATGTCAGTGTCTGTGTCCCTCCCTTCCTCGCCCCCAAACTCACCATCGTCACCAGACAGACAGTCACAAACCACTGCTAGGAAATGCAGGTCCCCAAGGAGCACTCCAAACCAGATATCTTTAAGGCAGCGTGATATAAAGACTTTTTTTTTTAATTTTTTTTTTAAATTAGAAAAGAAAGCAAAATGAAATCTCGAGCCTCTCAGAAATGGTAACCTCAAAAATGTGGCCACCTTCCACCAGGGCATGGTCTGCTCTCCTGCCTGAGTGCCCACTGCAGTACCTGGCACCTGCCCTTCCAGCTGGGGTGATGTTGCTTTGGGCTGACCCTTGTCAAAGCTTTTAACCTTCGTGTGTTTACTAAGGGTGATATAAATATGATACAAATTGGGCTGAACAATGAAATCCATAAAGTTATTGCTGCCTTTCTGCAGTCCCACAGCTCAGGTCTGTTTGTACATACCCAGTGATGATGGAGCAATATGTGAGGTGCCTTTGATGCTTGAAATGGCTTGGATCTGTGAAAAGAAAGCTGAGCTGTGCCTTCACTTTAGTGAAATGAACAGAGAGATGACTATAAATGCCAGTAACTACTCTTAAAAAAGGCAGCAATGTGGAAAAATAAGTAGGGCACCATCAGCAAAGTCAACAGTTCTTTCTAAAATAGCTTAATTCCTTTAAATAGCTTTCAATAAATTTTAGAATAGTTTAAAGTTATTTTTATGAGACAGAGGGCCTTTTTCATTAGAGGATGAAAGAGGGTGTTAATTTTTCAGAAATCTGGCATTTTTTCAATGTGTGCCTTTCAGATTTATGAAGACAAACTCACTCCTTGTGCCTGTGTTTTATCATCTCATTAGTCCCAGTATCAGGGGGAACAGTGTGCTCTCTCATAGTGCACTCGGGTGGAAATGTTGTGCCCCAGACTGTCTTGGTCATAATGAAATGTGGCTGAGCACATTCAGCTTGTTCCAGCTGATGTTATACCTCATTTTGCTCTCCAAGTGGAAATGTAGTCATCACAGGGTGTGTATGTGTGGGGGAAATGCCTTCCCGACGGGTCCTTTGGGATCCAGACATGGAATTAGCAGCGTTGCCTAACGAAGGAGCTGTTAGATGTGGGTGTAGATTCAGCCCAGCCTGGAGTACCCTCAGTTTTGTGACCAAACTTGTAGGACACATAGAGCCACAACATAAATGAGGATAAGGTTTATGACTTTCTGTCAGCTTCCCAATTTGTTCAGTAATTCTGGCCTCTTTGATTAGCTATTCCAACATTTCTGAATGCAAGTATTAATTAACTGCTATTAATATAGATGGGTCACTGTTCATTTCCCGTCTATGACTCTGCATGGTCTCGTTCCCAGTTTGACAACTGAAAGTGTGACTTCACAACCTGCTGCCAAGGTGCTGCCAAGCACAGAAGCTAACCATCCTCAATTATCACTTTCCCTTCCATCCCTAAATAGAAAAGACATGTGCAGCAGCACAAGCATTATCTGCTCAATTGTTTTGTGTAAGCGGCTCATTTCTGGAAGAGATCTCTAGCTCGTTTATCCCCAGCATGCTGTGTTGCAAATAAGTCCAAACTTTCAGTTGCCTGCCACAGGAAATTAGGTCCAGGGAGAATTATCAACACTTTTCTCCTTGTGAATATTTGTATATTTGCAGTCACTGCTTTTCCAGTTTGAACCAAGGTGTGGGTGTATTGGGTGAAGAATTAACATTAATCACTGATGCTACACCATCAGTGCTGTGCCTGAATCACTCAGACAATTTTTAAATGCTACCTCTAACCCATAAAACTGAACTGGGTCTGGCTGTTGTTTCTGTTGCACCAAAGCACCAGAGGTGATAATGCTTCTGCCTCTGCATACTCAACCAGAGAAGGCCCAACTGTCTATTGTGAGGACACCACTGACCTGCACAGCTAAAACATGGCACAAGTGTGGGGTGTAAGCTTGGTTTAGGGAATCTTCTAGAGCAAGTGACAAGGAGAGACAATGGCTGGTTGGACAGTCGAGGGGTCAAGAAGTAATTGATGAGAAAAGTGGAGAAGATATTGGGATCCTTATGACAGCAGGAGGAGAAAAAAGCAACAGCAGCAAGATCTGCTCTAAAAGCTTTAGGAATTAGTGTTTCAGGAGGCAGCAAACCCCCTGGGGTACTAATACCACTTCATGATACTCTATTTTTTTTTAATTCTTTGTACTTGTTTCAACCATTGAGTTAAGCAGCTGATGCTGAGTTAGAGTGGAAATTGCCAAGGGAAGGCATTTGGTGTGCATGTGTGTGGAGGTAATGGCTTTATCGTGACTGGCCCTGGGGGGCTGAGAGCCAAACAAGAGCCCAGTAATGGCTGCAAAGAAAATAAAGTGCTGCTCTCCATCTAGTGAGTGTGGGTCACCCACAAATGGCTGTCAGAGAAAAGGGTTTCAGGCAGGAGAGTCAGACACAGCTCTGCAAGGTGTTAGATGGCAGAAATCTCTGAGGGGAAAAGAGGATGGAATCTTCATTGCTTGAGATACTTCAAGTTCAACTGATAAAACACTAAAAATAGATGCTGGGGAACTAACTGAAGCAGCAGAAGTAGTGTAAGGGTGTGGGGAAGGCTGATATGTGATCTAATGGATGTTAACTTCTGTGATCCTACAAAGCCATAGTAATGAGCACACCATGTGCCTCTCCCTGTCAAACACAACCAGCTCCCTTCCTCACTCAGCCTTCCAGCAGACTCTCCATCTGCCATATTGCACAAACCATACACAAAATAAACCACTGAAAACAACCAACACTCTTTATAGATAAGGGAAGGTAACTGTCTACATCTTCATTTTCACTTTTATAATAATGATCCCAGTGCTCTGTTCCAATGCAGAGCAAAGTGTTATGCACAAAGAACAAAACCCTCCATAGCCCATTAAGTTTCTGCCTCTTGTTCTCTCTTCTAGACTCCTGATAAATTATATCAGGGGGAGTAGTAAGATGTTTGCTGCTGGTAGGAAAACCCCTCAGGGGCCTGTAGAGCATTGAGTTTCCAGGTTCTTGCTGCCAGTGCTAGAAGAGATGGGTGCTGAAAGCAGCATGCTCAGGTCTGAGGAGCAGGGAACACCACAGGTTATTCTCCAGACTGGTGTTGGCTGATGTCAGTAGCTGAGAGGATGCAATGGCTATAGAGGAGAAGAGAGGATCACCTTAAATCATCTGAAAGCAAGGAGGGTTGGGAAAAATTGGCACCCTGCAAAGATGTAGATATCAGCAAAGGCCCTGATATTTTGAAGTGATTGCTCTTCCATCATTTTCTGTCACATCTTGCACAATTCAATTGTGTGTGAGAATAAACATATTTAAACAAACATTTGCAGAAGTAATTATCAGATGGCGTATACAGTCACAGTTAATGAGCAGGCAAATTCTGCCCATGAATTCTTAGCTTTAAAATTGTTTTAAAACTACAGATTTTTTTCCAAATAGCCTCATATGTGCACAGCAAGATGTCTTCATACACAGCTGTAAACTTCTGACCCCAGGCTATTTTCTTTGCCCAGTGATTTCAGCATAAGCTGCAATATTTGCTTTATTCTTCTGCCCACTACAACAGCTGAAAGAGTAAGTCAGTTCCTTTTTTTATTTTAGAGATGCGCGAAAAAGGAACCGAATGTGATTACAGGAGTAACCTGATGGGGCCTTACACTGGCACAGAGGGATGAGCCTCCTGTTTCATTTTCGGAATGAGACACTTTGTGTGGCAGGAGTGACTGTGGTTTTAATAAGTACACAGTTGTAAAGGAATTGCAAATAGTTTTCTTGGTATTTGGATTAGTGGGTAAATCATATTAATGATAGAGGGAGAGATCTGTTTGTCTGTGTTCATATAGGCTTTCAACAATTCTTCATGAGCCAATCAAATAAACGGTTCCCAATTTTTAAAAAGTGTAATTTCACTATCTTCAATGAGAAACAGTCATGTTAACACCATTCCAAGACAATTAATGCTTTGCAGGACAAAGTTTGCCATGGGCACCTTTATTCCCAACTCGGTGCAATAAATAGGGGCTATTTTCAGGGATGTTAACTTGATTCTCTGCCCATGTAACACTAATCCCTCAGATGTGGTTTGGAGTTGAATATGTACATGCACAAATGCTTTGGCTTGTGACAAACATGAGAAAATGGATGCCAACATTTGAAAACTTAGTGCAAAAGAGAGAGTCAAAATCAAAGCAAAGGATTTTGAAGGACATAGTTATGGACAAGAACCAAATCTTATGTGTATCTGTGTAGCATCAAAGGGGTTTTTTTTTATATTTGAGACCTTAATTATGTGAGGCATTTAATCTCCTGTTTTGTTAAGCTGTCCTGCCTGATGAGGTGCCTCTCAGCTTTCTGATCTGTCACTGTAAGCACACAAGTGACTTTCTGCTAACCCAGGCAGGCAGTGAGAGGAGGGAGAAGCTAATAAAAAGGGAAACACAGCTTTTGCTGAAGTTCTCAGATGTTATGGCCATTTAATCAGGCACAAGTGAGTTCTCTGGGCTGGCAGGTTACCCAAGCCAGACACAGCCACAGCCCCTGCCCACCTTGCTACCCAGGCTAGGTATGCCATAGTACACTGCATCAACTTCACTAAGAGCAAACTCAGATATGTCTCAGGATGGGTTAACTGCTCTGAGTTGGCAAAAAGATTATCAAATAGTTGTGAAGACAAAGACCTCATTAGCTGAAGTTGTCTGCTGAGTGTAATGACATCCTGGACACCTGTCAATGAAGAGCTGCAGGGACGCAGGAGGCTGTTTGATCCTAATCTCTTTCTTGCCCGTCTGGATCAGTTCTGTCTCTGTTTGATCTATCAGAGGTTTAAATGACCAGTGCAGCGGCCTGTTCTGCAGCCTGCAAGGCTGGAGATAAGTCTGCAGAAATACCCAGCTGACCTTGGAATGAGCTTTGCTTGGATTTGCTTACAGGTGGTGATCAAAAATACCGTATGACGGCTGCTTGGTGTGAAAGAGATCCCTTGCACACAAAAGCGTGGCAGTGTTGCAAAACACAACTTGCTCAGCCTGGGATGCCAGAGATGCCGTACCCCATTCTTGACATGGGCTTCTTAGCCCAAGCTCCTAAGAAATAACTGAGAGGCAGTCTAGCATTACAGAGTGAGGGGAGATCCTGACAGGCCAGAATGCCAACCCTGCGGTGTGTCCATCTCACAGCACGTCCCACAGGCTTGTGGCTGCAAATAGCCAGCCAAGCCCACACTGTCTCGGCAGCCAGAGCCATTGCATCTGGAAGCAGAGAGGGGAATGGAGAAATCATGTTTTTATGGTGGCTCTCCTGGTCTGGGGAATGCGGACAGATGAATGTCTGCAAACTTGGTTTCTTCTTGAGAACCTCATTTGGCATTATGACAACCACCCTACCAAAGCCATGTGCATATTCAGAATTAACTCTTCAGAGCTTGCCATGCTGAACCATATTCCATCACTAACATGCATGCACAGCCTCCAGTGAATGTCCAAATCTCTGTTTTCCTTCCTGGCATTAGGATTTGTGTCAGCATACCTTTGATTTCCTAGGACCCACACAGCATTTGTTCACAGGACATGATAAAGCAGCTTCCTTTTCCCCTCTTGAACTGAGGTTATTTCAACCTACTGCTAGAAGAGATCTGCACTTGTTAACAGGCCAACTGTTTGTGTTGCTGAACAGAGATGCTCAATGGCCTTTTGTGCTTTTCTGTGACTTGGAAGTATGTTAAGCTGAGGAAAACCATGGTCCATTTTTGCTGACCCTTGCACACACCAGCAGTTCTGGTGCAGAAGTACAAGGACCATCTGGTGGGTGCTTGTGAGCTTGCAGAGCTAGGCTGACTGGAAATGGGTACAGAACTTGTGTGTGAGAAAATGAGGCTTCATGAGATGAGCTGAGGAACTTTCTGGCTTTCTAGTACTGGAAATCTCTATAAAAGGAGTCTATTTTGCTCAAGGTATGAAGCCAACCACAACAGTCTGCCACAGGTACATGTTGTAACACACAGGTGTTGGCAAAACAGTTGGTGGGCAGCTGATGATGGAAATTCAGAGCAGTTTTTAAAGCAGCTCATGTGCAACCCACAGGCTTTGTTCATGTGCCTGAAGTGGATGGTCTGTGATGGGAGTTTCCACCCTGCACTTGGATCTCTGTGAAACACACACAGTCCCTCTTTGCTTCCTGAGGAAGGCTCCTCTATTGGTACTTATTTTTCATTTGGCAGGTTTGTGAAGATGCATAGGAAAAGTTTGTGCAGGTATTTGATGCAAGGATATGAATGGGAGAAAGCGCTTGCATGTTTGGATAAGCTGGAAATATTTGCCATCACCCATGGTTCCCAGCACCTGGAGGAGTCTCCTCTCTCACATTCTGTAGTTTGGGAGGTCTCATCCAGTCCATATACACCTGCAGAGAAAATCTGTATAGTACAGGTCAAGGATGGAGCACTCAGGTCCTAGACAAAGAAAAAGATACTGTTGCACATCCACACTGTACACTCAATTTCAGCCTGTTTCACCCTTCATAATATTTGCAAGACTCAAGCAAATATTGTCAAGTGACCTAGATATTGACAGTTTCTCTTACTGCCTCACACAAAAAGCAAACATATCCATCAGCTCTGGCACAGATTCAGGAGAAGCCAGAGGTGCCATATGAGTTCACATCCTGGCCACATGTGGTGAAGGCAACAAATAATTGGTTGCAAATGCACATGTTACTTTCTTGATTAGTTGCTTTACTGTGGGATCTGCTGTATTGATTAATTTTAATCTACTTTGTCTGCTATTTAGATCTGAAATTGAGTAGAGTACAGAGAGTGAGGAAACTACTCTAATTTTTTGGGAGTATACTGCATTTGATTAATTTTATAACCTGTTTTGATAAAAGCTTTTATCCTAGTCTGCTATCAACTTAACTCTCTGTGTTTGTCATTTTTTACTCCCGGGGTCCCACGTAATTCAGTTTCATAAACTGATTTGATGGATGTTTTCTGATACTTCAATAAAACCTTTTGGCACAGATTTACCTATCCCTTGCTCTGCACGTACCTGGACAACACTTGCTGAAGACAGAAATAGACCTGTATTAAATTAAAAGGTGTATTGAAAAGAACAGGATGGCCAGAGCAGATGGTTGTAAACAGTGTGCTTTGACAAAGCATGAAGTATAAAGCCCAAGTGAAAGAGCAAACTGTCCCAGGAGGATTAAAGACAGTTTCTGCAGTCTGCAAGTCCTCTTTCATCCCTCCTTCTGCTCTATCTACCATCTATCCCACGGGGCTGAATGGAGGGGAAGCCTGCAGTTATATCTTGAGCCTCTTCTGGGACAAGGAAACGCTGTCTGATCTTCAAAGGTCTGGCACAGGAGTAGGAGGCTGTGTGAGTTACTTCTGTAGTTGCTATTAGCATAGAATCACAGAATGGTTTGGTTTGGAAGGGACCTTAAAGATCATGTAGCTCCAACCCCCCCTGCTACGGGCAGGGACATGTTCCACCAGACCAGGTTGCTCAAAGGCCCCATCCAATCTGGATATTATTTATTAGACCAGGCAGAAGGGGATGAAATGTCCCCTTTTGTGCAACATCTGCACAGACCTTATCCCCGTGGGATGGCAAAGGTGATTGTGGAGTTCTTCTCGTTCTTTGCTTGCTTTTATTTCTTGTTTCTGTGTTACAGTTCCAAGCCTGCCAGAGTTCAAGGAGTGTTTGGACAACATTTTCAGGCCCATGTGGGATTTTTGGGGTGTCCTGCACAGGGCCAGGAGTTGCACTTAATGATTCTGATAGGTCCATTCCAATTCAGCATATTCTATGATTCAGTGAAGTTACAGATGCAGATGTAGCAAGGCAGCAGATTGCCTGGAAGATTTCTTTGGTCTGAAGGATATGTAATGATGATGTGAAATAAGATGATTTGTACCTGCCATAAATTCATGTGGGTGTGGTTCTCCTGGGGCTGTCAGCAGAGATGTTCCCTGACCTGTTTGCATGTCCTTTAAACAATAGTAACTGGAAAGTTTAGACCAGAAGAAAAATCAGTATTTATATCAGGGCTTCCAGTGATACATGTAAAGGGGAGTTTTGAGAGCTTGGTGTTAGCACAGCTTATCAGCACATGGAGGGGCCCTGTGAGCTGCAGAAGTGGACCTGCTAGATGTGCCCCACCAATTGAGCAACTAAAATGACATCAGCATGAGCAACTGATAAGCACTGCCTCCCAGAATTGAGAAATCACCACAAAGAGCCATGATGAGCAGCTGGGGTACATGGTGGGTGGCACCTACCTGCAAGCCTGCACCCCTTCTCTTCCCAGCAGAGCCCCACAAACTTTCCACAGAGGGGCAGAAGAATCCAGGGAACTTGCTTTTAATTCATTAATTTAATTTTGCAGGTCATTAAGTGTTTGTGTTTTGGGTGGTTTTTACAGCTGCTCACCCATTCCACACCATCCCCTGTGCCAAGGGCCAACTCCAGTGTCTGAAGATTGTGAGACACTAAGAATTTGTACATTTTAACTGCGATATATATAGTACACAGGAATGGGTTAACTTCTCTTGAAGGCTACTTTCAGCCACAGTTCATAATTTTGCAGCAAAGATTGTACCTCTTACAGGACGTTAGAGATGACAACGGTAAAGTTTGAAGAAAGAAAATTATATTAAAATCTCTTCAGGTGTAGCTGCTGTTATTCCCAGCTACCAGGCACTGGCTTCAAACAAGCAGGAACACAAAGAAAACACCATGCACTGTTGTCAGCCACACTAATGCTCAGTGTCTCAGATTTGTAGCTGCTTGGATATGATGAAAACAAATCTTTAATAGCTGCTGCTTCCATCATTGCACTGCACTCTGTTTTCTATTCAGTTGCAAGGACAGCTCACTTCCAGCAAACGGGAACAATGCACTCATATTGCTAATTCATGCCACTACACACAAATGCTCAGATTATGTTGTGCAGAACCAAATTCCAGTCTCATTCATGAGTGCAACTCGCACTTCAATCCAGTTCCCTAGCAAGAAGCAGGGAGTCCTGCAGCAATGCTTGTGACAAATTAAAACCTGAAAGAGGCAATGAAAGAACATCTGATATATTTTATTATTTTTTATAAGGTTTGAAAAGCAGACCTGGACATATAGCAGAGGATGGAACCCAGGCAAACTAGTGTCAGAGATGATTTGAAGGCAAATGATTTGTCAGAAGGTTGGCATCCACAGAGTGCTGCACAAATTTCCCTTAATCTACTGCCTCCCTGTTTTGGTTTGTGGTGATATGTGGGTGCAGACAGGATATTTTGATATAAAGAATTTGGGGGTGGATAATTTAAAGACTGAAGTAGAGTGCAGACACATCTTGGGGAAATGCAAGGTAAAAAGATGTGTTTGCTGCTGAGAGCAGGGGCTGGGCATCTGAAGTGGCTGATACAGCCTTTTTGTGGCACATGCTCAGTGGTCTCTGCTCCTGGCCATCAGGAGCCCACTCACAGGTCAGGGGGACCTGGGCTCAAATCTGAACTGAGACCCTGCCGATCCCTTGGCAGTCTGGGGAGCTGCCTGCCCATCCCACAGCACTTTCTACCTTTGCTCATTCCCTTCCTGAGTTACCACCAGTACCTGGCACTCCATGGATTTGTGGGCAGCCAGAGAAGCCCACTTCTGGCAGGGAATATTTCTCATGGGGAAAATTCACACCATCTCTGCCTGTGTTTTGATTCACCTTCTGTGACTGCATGGGCCAGAATACCTTCCATGAATGGGGCCAACCAGCTGATCTTCCTGCTTTGGTGCTAAGCTGCTGCACTGTCTTTTCTCAATATTTTTCATGCTAACTTCTTTGCCACGCAGTCTGGAATATTGTGACTATGCTAAATGCTCCTGGGCAGCCCTGGTGAGAGATGATCTACACAATCTTCTGTTGAAAAGACACCCCAAAAGCATTTCCAAACTCTTTGCAAGACCAGCACGTATGAGCGCATGGGCATGTACACAGTTGGAACAGACTCAGGGAGCCCCCGCTTTGGGACTTCTGACTCCTACTACTGTAGGTGACATGGGGGCACCTACAGCAAGACCAGGGCTGTGCCAGTTCCAGATGAGGCAGCAGAAGACTGACATTGATTTGCCAGGATGGAGCTGACAGGCAAAGAAAATTCCATTGATGGACAGCCAAGAGGACAGAGCTAAAGATCTCGGTGTTCTTGTTATGGAAAATTTTAGCCAGGTGTTCTACCTCGCTCACGATTGCTTCAGATGAGATGCAGGTTGGTTGGGCTGGGCTGGGCCAGTCATTATTTGGTTGGCGCCTTGTAGGGGACAGTTTCGTCAAGACGTGGCCTTTCACTAGATGGTGCTCTTTGCTGAGCCATCGCTGTGTCTGACCCCTCTTCTTGGACCTGGGAACTTCCAAGTGATCTGCCTCATAAGCCCTTCTTGTACAGATGGGCAGCAAGGCAAAGGAAAATATTTTTCCAGAGTCCAAGCTCTCATGTGCTTTATTTTATTGGACCAATATAAGAAAAAGCTACTGCTTTATATCTGATTGTAAAGGGTGTACAATGCTGTTACATTCCAATCTCCAAAATGACCAAAATGCATAAGCACTGAAACCATTTTTATTATTTCAGTTGCTTTAACCTGAATCAACAGGGCATATTTTGGAAGCCAAGGCCAAGTTCACATGCAGGGTTTTCAGCAGATAATCTGCACCGTACACAGTGTTGGTTTTTCTGTCCTGCTTACAGAGAACATGATGTACAGGAATTACCTGCAGCCTTTGCCCAGTGCTCTGATCAGCAGCAATGTCTGTGGAAAGTATTGTCAAGTATTTTTGGGGTGATTTTCTTGAAGTGATGCATGTTAAGCTAAGCACTGACAGTGCCTTTGTGGACGTGATCACCCAGCCACTGCCAGGGCTAGTGGGATGCACAGGTGTGAGGTAGAAAAAGCCAAGTGGAAATGTTGGGCCACCACATGTACACGTTTCCAAAGAGCTTCCAACAGGAACGGTAACTGAAGGCAAGTCACCACCACAAGAGATCAGGTATCTTCATTCTGCAGGGCCTCCTCCAGTGCAGCCATACACGGACCACAGACCACATAAGCTCATTTGCTAATGGTGGGTTGCTGTTCCCACTGCTTTTCCGGGACAAGGCGCAGGATCGGTACGGGTGATGTTCCTCCATCAAACCTACACATGGCACACAACCATAGGGGAACTGGGGAAGAGACTGAGGAGCGGGATGAGGCCGTGGGCTGGGCTGGTGGGACACACGTGGAGCTGCTGGGCTTGTGACAGGTACAGATGTGCAGCAGATTCCGTTCACAGCTGGACAGATTGTGCTCTGGGCACTAGGAGATGCTTAAGTGCTAGAAGTGGGGACGCCAGAACTCCAACAGCGACCAGAACAGACACGACAGCCGGAGCTCAGCACGTGGGAAGGCAGAATCCTAAAATCCCAGAATGGTTTGGGTTGGAAGGGACCTTCAACATCACCCAGTTCCAACCTCTCCGCCATCGGCAGAGACACCTCCCATAGCGCAGGTTGTTCAAAGCCCCATCCAGCCCGGCCTTGAACTCTTCCAGGCAGGAAGCAATCCCCAGGTCCTCCTTCGATAAAAACAAACCCGCAGCCTAAGCAGCTGCCTGCGCGCTTTCACACGCGCACCACCACGTTACGCACACGCCGCCGCCTCTCCCCCAGTAGCCGAGCAAGCGGGAAGGGGCACAGGCGAGGGAGAAGCCCCAGGGGCAGAGAGCGGGGCTTTCCCCAGAGCTGCTCACGGCGCAGGGCAGGCGCGGCCGGACCTCAGCCCCAGCGTGCGCCGTCGGTGCCGCCCGGCCCTGCAACGCCCGGCCCCGCTCGGCCCCACACGGCCCGGCCCGGGGCGGCCC
>WAAE01002779.1:485364-541148 GCA_013400495.1 Nicator chloris
CGCTGCTGGGGCGAAGCCGCCCGCCGGGCCCCGCGGTGAGTTTGTCCCGCCGGAGTTGGGCGAAGGGGTGGGGGAAAGTTTGGGGAGGCCGCCGGCGGGGGCGGAGGGGTGGGCGCTCCCCGGGGACGGGGGTGTGCGGGAGCCCCCCTCCCCTTCCCGCGCCCTCGCACGCTTCCCCCGCCCTTCCTCCTCCTCCTCGGGGGGTTTTTCTCCACGCAACTTCGCGTGGAGCCGCTCCGGGCGGCCTCTCTCCTCCGCGTGGCTTTATTCCTTTTCATTTTTACGGCTCTTGGTAGTTTTTCATTTATTTGCAGTGTTTTCTCGCGCGGCTGCTCCCCGCCGCTATTGTCTGCGGGCCGGGGCCGGGCGCGGTTCCCCGCAGCCGGGCGGGGGTGGCGGCCCCGCTGCCGGGGGACACGCGGGGACGAGCCCCGCTGTGCCCGCGGGTGTGCCGGAGACACGCACCCGCCTGGCCCCCAGCCTCCCTCCACACTGGAATTGCTGATATTCCGGTCGGAACCCCCCTCCAGGCTCGCAGACACAACTTCGCATCTCAGTTTATTGCACGGAAAGTCACCGGGGATTCTTATCAAGGGCCCCCGCAATACGCTGGTGTTGGTGTGTGTCACCTTTGGGTATCGGTGGCCTTTGGTGTCGCTCAGAGGGTCGTTGCCGTAGGGTCTAGTTCATACGTTCACTTTGTTGCTTGAAAATATAATTATTTTTGTTCCTTCTTGGGTGCAGACCCTTCCTTTGAAGCAAACGCAGGAGTTTCTGGATGAGGATTACGAAATAGTAGTTTTTCTGAATCTATAAACTGTTGGGGTTTATTAATCCACCTTCTGTGACTGTGTTGTCCCCACAAGTCATATGGAGGAGTGGGGATTTGCAGAATCTGGTTTTGCTGACCTCTGGAATTGGTTCTGCTCCAGTGTCCTTTACAGGGCTTCATGTTAGCTGGAGATTGGAAGTGGGGAAAAAAGTAGTTTATAAAAAGTTCTTCTTTTTAAGTTTTAAGAGTGTGCTGTACCAATTCTGCTGTGGGTGACCAGATAGGGATTCGATAAAGGGATTAGGAATCCTGCACTGCTGTAGGACAGTTGGTCGCTGTGGCTCTCTGTAATCTCCGTCAGCCGTAAAACTTTAGGTACTCATGGAGATATGCGATGCAGTAGAAATATGTAAAGCATGTAGCTTCAGAGCTGAGTTTAGACAGTTGGTCTGAGATCTGTGGATATCTTGTGTACTGGGAGTTTTGGCTAATGTAATCTAATCGGTTTTAAAGGGCCAAGCTACATTAATTCTGTTTCTGGTGACTCTCTTTGAGTCCCTTGTTGGGTGTGTTTCTCATGTTTTGCACGCCCTTGCTGAGCTGTTGTGGAATTGTAAGGGTGAACCAAGTTCCACATGGGTCCTTGAAGGTAAGATACTAATGATTCATTTATTGTGGTGGTAGAGGAGGTGTATTTTTATACATAGATACCTTAGTAGTGGGAGTAGATTGATGTTAACCTCATAACATCCCTGCCTGTGGATAGAAACGGCTGTCTGTACTTGAGGGACATTTGCTGTGCTTTGGGATGTGGTCACAGTGTCTTGTTCGCTTGAAATTGGGTTTGTTTGGGTTTTTTTGTTTTGGGTTTTTTTTTTTTTTTTTACAAGCCTGATATCAGGGTAAGGGTACATTAGGCAAGGTGAGGATCATCTGGGCGTGTGTTTTCCCTTGGCACGAGTTCAAGTGTGTACCTGTTGTCGGAGTTCTTGGGTTGAGCCTCTCCGTTGCCCGTCTGTCCTTGCAGCGCTGCCCAGTGCTGGGCAGACGGGCTAGCCTGGGGCTGTTGCTAGAAGGGCACGGATGTTGAGTTCTGCCAGGCAGACAGGTTTTGTAGGCAGCCGGAATGACGAGTCCCCCGCAGGTAGTGTGGATGAGCTGTGCTGTGTGACAGCGTTCCAGCCTGGATTTCCTGCCCGGCTCCGGCGGCCATGGATGGCCGGCATAGCCCGAGAGGTGAGGACACGACGTGTTCGAAGTAAGAGAGTCCAGCCAGGGACTGCAGCCAGAGAGAAAGGCAGGAGCTCGATGTTCCTGATTTACAGCTTCGCTGCATCAAAGGAGGGAAACACATTTAAGAACTCAAAGCTTCTCATAGGAGCAGAGCTTTGCCAGGTACTATCCGATGATGGATGTTTTTAAACACAGTCTGCGTAGCGCAGCTTTGAGACTCAGGCATATGCAGAACTCACTAATCTCTCAGCAGGATATGCTTGTGAGTAAGCTGTGTTCTGGTCTAGGGTACACTCCTGTGCTAAGAGGAGGATTAAGTACTGTTAAAAGAATCTGGTTATTCTATCCAAAGCATGAATTAAGAACAGCAGTCAATAAATTATCCTAGAGGAAAAAAAACATTGTAGGTTTATTGGTGGTGTTCACGTGCTTCTGTGTTACAAAAGCAGTGGGGTTCTTTCATGTAATTTTCTGCTGGAATAATAAGTTTTAATAAATAACTACTTAACAAAAGAATCGTTAGTAGAAGCTGCAGTGCCTGCTGTACCTATTTTTTCCCCACTGTTTCCAGGACATCCATCATATCAGTTTTCTCTGCCTGGTATTTGGTGGTGATCGACTTGCCAATAAAACTGACCTTGAAGCAGCTTGGAAGCTTTTCTACTTATTACTGTAGCTGGTTATCTCTGCAATCTACTTGAGTGCTATTAAATGTTATTTCTATAGGGGTTCCCCGCACAGGCCATAAATAGCCTGAAGTCAGCTGAACCACACAGCTGATTTGTATGGAGGAACTGTTTGGTTTTGGCTTTCCTCTACTGGTGGAAGGCACTGCTAAGAAGTTAAAAACTTGAGCAAAAGGCTGGGTAATTCAGGAGGCCATAAAGACATGATATGGGCTCCCTGTGTGATTGTGGCCCCATGCTTTACCAGTCTCCTGGATAGGGAGTTGGCAGTTGGCACGGTTTCCAGCTGGAGGATAACTCCTGTTTGCAGGCGCATGGGAGGCTGGATGTGGAAACCTGGGGAGGAAAACACCTTGCAGCCTGCACCTTGTGATTACTGGGTGCTGTTCGGTGCCAAGTGCTCATGTGCGTGCTTGCATTGATCACCTGTAGGACAGATAAAGGTAATGAGTGACGTTCTGAAGCAGCTGATAGCTCTGGTGTAAATAGAGTCCTTCGTCGCTGCCCTGGGGTTTGCCACAGGGGATATAATCCAGGTGGGAGCTTGGTTTAGGGCTGGCATGTACCGCCTGGTCAGTCACATCCAGGAAGCACAGCACCTTTTCTAAAACAAAACTTGTTTTTAGGGTGTTGGATATAGTGCAATTTTTATGAATAGCTTAGTCATGCTTCACTTTTTTTTCCTCTTCTAAAACAGCTGTCAACAATCTCACTGTGGGGAGGGAGTTGGCCACTCCTTGTACTTACTGAATAGTCAGACACTTCAGCCTGGCATTGCATTTCTTAGTGACTTTTGGAAACAAAGCCGTGGATGTGGCACAATGGCTTCTTTTTATTTATTTATTTATCAAGCCAGCCTTCTTCCCTTTGCAGATGACCTTTATGCAGATCTAGAAGGCAAAGCCCATCACTGGGAGTTAGCTGGTTAGTTGCTTCAGTTACTGATAAGAAAATATGATGGCAGTGCTCCAGGAAAAGCAGCTATGCCGGGAACTTGTTGCTGCAGTGAAGCTATAGAGATCTTTTTCAGAACGATACACCTCTGTGTATTTATGGTGCTTTGTCAGGGAAACAGGGTGACTCCTCTCATAATGTCTGCATAACAAATAAACTGCGACGCCACAAATCCTGTAAAGAGTTTATTGTCCTTCTCGAGACGGCTGGTGGAGACACGCAGTAGGTAAAAGTTTCAGTATCGTGCTAAACTTGAACTGCAGTTTTGTCATCTCATGTCTTTTGTGTGTTGGTGTAGGGTAAGCAGTCTCTTCCTGTTCCCCAGCTGGCCATTCTGGGGTTTTGGGGTCTGTTCAGCAAACCAGACTGGGAAATGGGTCCCAGTTAAGAATACATTATTGTTTTTCCCGTATACAGTTCATAACTTGTAACAATTAAGAAAAAAAGTTCATTCTGTACCTGCATCAGTTACCTGACTCGTGTTCCTGTGTGTTATTGCCAGCAGCTGCTGTGGCAGGGGGTGGGATGCTTCCACCGGGAGAAACCTAAACTCTTGGAAATGCTTTTTTCCAATTGCAAAGAAGGCATTTGACTGTGGTGCCCATCCCTGTTTTATAGCCTATGAAGACAACATGGCAGATAGATGTTTCTGAGATAAGCCAGTGAGTTAAAAGTCAAAGTGTTTAATTTTTAAGTTCTATAATACAGCAGTTACTTCTGTCGAGAGCGAAGAGAAATCTTCTCTGCAAAATAAGTTCTGCTGTTTTAATAATGTTTTTTCAAGTTTTCTTTATAATCATTTTAGGTAGGCTGCTAGGTTGTTGAGGAACAGGGGAAGAAAGTGCAATCACAAATATTTTTAGGTAGTCAACAGTAAGCTTTAGTTCTGTTATAGCTGTAATGGATCACATGTTGTGACATGGTCAGGCAGTCTAACAAGACTATTTTATATATATTGAAAAGAAACCTAAAAATCTGATGCTGAAGAATTTATTGAGTGGTTTGTAATATGGGTGCAAAAAAGGTTAATTCTTTGTTGGCATAGCGATGAAGTTCTCAGAGTCCAAAAGCTCAAATATTTAATCTAGGATTGGAGAAAACATAAGGAAAAATTCCCTCTGAAACTACTGTCAGCACCTTCTAAAGCACTTATGTTGAGGGCTTGAAATACAGTATATTCCAAGCATGTTTTGGGTGTGAGGTTGGGTTTGGTGCCTCTGGGTGAGGTCTGCTGGTGGTGTGGGTCTTAAGGGCTTCCATGGTTTGTGGAGGACCTTGATTGTAGCCTTGGCTGCAGAATCCACAGTGGTGCTTCTTCACCAGTGAACTCGTAGTTCTGTAGCACAGGTTCTCTTGACAATGTTAATTCTCCTGGACCACTTGGGTTTTTATAAAAACTATGATTTCACTTTTATTTTCAAAATGATCCAATCTCTTCAGTCAAATTTTTGTTCGTTTTTTTTTTAATTTTTGTGATTCCATAAGTTGTTCATAATAAATAATTTCCTGTTTGGCTGCTCTTGACTTTTCCAAAACTGGTCATGGTTTTTTGTTCAGTCAATGTGGCGACTGAACTGTCACAGTTTTCTTGTAGGTTTGATCCTTTCATGTAGTCACCTTTTGATTTCCTTTGATATCATGGGGTGGAGACTGATTGCTCATTGGATCCTGTGGACCTGCTCTTCTGAGATAATACTTAAAATATATGGGCACAGGTAGTTGCAACTGATCCATTGTGTCCTTGTTTCAAACACTCGTGAAATTTTCTAATAGACTATGCAAAATGTGCCACAACGACATCTGACTGCTTCTAGTCTTTTTGTATTTTTTGACTACTTTCAGGTGGCTGATCTAACTTTCCTGTTAGTCTCGTTGCTGAAGTGTTTTTACCTTAATGTTACATTTGCAAAATACACAGTGAGAGATCTCCCCAAATTGTTTTTTAATGTGAGATGTTATTTACAGTGTGGCAGAACCACTGAGATTAGCGTGATCCACTGTAAAAGGAAGGATTTAAGGATTTTCTTTTGTAGCAGCTCCTTCTGGTTTTATTTCTGAGAGCAAGAGAAAAGAAAATAAGCGAAAAATTATTTATTTAAAAACTAAGCTGAATTTTGGTGACACTTTTTTCTCTGTGACTGTGATTTAAGGTGTCATCTTAAAGGTCATTTGATTATGATGATCCAAACTTTGTGTGGAGAGAAAGTGCCTGATGTGTCATGTTTGAGTCCTCCATGCTTTTTATCACCCATGACTAATGCAAACTGGAGCAGCAAGTTATGTTAAAATCTGTGACATATTTGTATCTTCATCTAAACCGTATCTGAGGTTTCTGGCAAAGTTACTTGGGAAAGTAAATCTTTTTCCCAGTGTGTCTGTGCCCTCAGTGGTGTAAGTGTTCTGTAAGTCTGAATGCTGCACTTAGTAAAACCATTATAAACAAAGATTCTGGCATGGAGCGGTTATTCTAAACCGGACTGTCTTCAGACTCAAACTACTGACTCACCCATTCTTTTTTCCATGGATTAACACACCTGGCATGTGTCATGCATGGATGCTGGCCCACTCATCGTGTTCCTGCAGGTATCTGTGTTTTCAGTGTAGGGAAGACCAGAGTGGGTGGCAGTGTGAGTGTGCCCAGCGACCTCCTGCAGTTAAAAACGTCCTGGCGGAAGTTGATGCTGAGGACACGTTTGCCCAAAGGCTCCCTTTGCCATGTTCCTGATGCTGCTCTGCTTCTGCCACTTTTTAGGGATGGGCAGAGTGGCTGCTTGTATGAAGTCTCTCCCTTCAGGGCAACAATACAAAAAGCTATGCTGGGTCAGGCCATGGGTTGTCTGGCCCTCGTTTCCTGCCCAGTGGTGTTGGTTGTGGGTCCTTGGGGAGGTGTGAGAACAAGAAAAGTCCACACTCTTGACTGTGGGCACAGTGGGGTTCAGTACCAGGATGTGTGGCACATTGGGCTTCCCAGCATGTGTGGCTATCAACACCATGCCAAATCTTGAAATTTGCTGTCAGTAGGAAAAGGGGGAAAATAAGGGATGATAGGGGTGAGATTGCTGAAGCAAATGAGCCTTGGTCACTTTACACACAGTTTTCCCTCCTGAGTTTCCTCTGGGATGCTGGAGCCTTTGGTCCCATAATAGCAGTGGGACAATGAATGCTTGGATGGAGGAAGCAGGTGTTAAAGGAAGGGGGGAAGTGATTTATTTTGGGGGGAAGGGGAGGACAGGATGACCATATTTGGCTTTTATACAGACTAATTTCTTTTGGCTCATGAGCTTGTGCACAGCAAGCTTCCTAATTGCTGAACTCACAAGTAAGATGGCAGCAAAACTGGGACTTGCTTTTTTTTTTTTTGAGTTAATATCACTTAGTGAGTCAGCCAAGGAGTGAGGTTTACGTGATGTACCTCTGGTGTTACGTGATGAATTCTGTTGTTTTGTTCCCTGTTACCATAAATCTTTCACTGCAGCAGCAAGGCTGCAGTGCTGACGACACTGGACATCTTCAAGTCTGCACTTTGTACTTGGGAGTGCTGGTTTTTAATTGTTTAAAACTAAATTGCAGCTGATTGAGTTTACTTGTGACCTAGATTAAGAGTTTCTGTAGTGTGATCTGAAGGTCTTTGAGTTGGTGCAGAGGGTGATTCTGAGATAAAGTAAAACAGGCTGCTTCATGTGCTATGTAGCAGATGTGTTTGCATCCATAGCCCAAAGATTTCCCATCCTGGAAGTAGTGACAACACTCCATTTCAGTGGGGTTTTCAGCCTGTGCATGAACCTCTCTTGAACATGGGAGTCAGTTTTTCCATCACGGAGTGTTTTGCAGCCACTCCACCCATTTTTATGATGAGTGATCATTGTCTAAGAGCACATTGGAACACAAGAGGTGGTGAGCAAACCTTTTGTTGCATTAAATGTAAATGTTTATAGTTTCTCTTCTAGCAGCTGCAGAGAAAGTAGGTTGTCTCAGCTGGGTAGAGAAATAAAGACTAAACCCTTTTTATATGTACTGTCATAAAAGAAGGCCTTGTGTAATAAACATTCATTTCACAAGGTCCAGGTGTCTCTTTACAATTTTGTGTGATTCAAGGGGAAATGTTGCTGTGTGTTTGTTAACTGCAGGTTTTCCTCTATTGTAGTGCAGATGCCAACAGGAAAATACATACACGTTTGTCCTTAGACCCATTGTGGGAGGATGTTGGTGCCCACTGTGTGGCTGCATTTGAATGCTGGTGGCTCCTGCTGAGTTGAGCACAGGAGTGTGAATCCATTTGTGCAGTGGGGGCTTGGGAGTCTCCAAAATTTGGAGCTGCTTTTCCATACTGGCCAGAGCTACTAATTAATTTTGGAAGAGTCTTTTGGTTATGTTGCCTGAAGAAGAGTGTGTGTGTAGCATGGAAGCTGAGATTTAAGTGCTTAACTAGCAAAAAATGCACTTAACTAGCTTCTAAAAGTATTTTCTTGAGTGGGTGCCTTTCTTGTCCCTCTGTAAGATGCTGATGGGAGTGCAGTGATGGGAGCAGGTTTCTTGAGAGCTGTCCCACAGTTAAAACAGGGCTTTGGTCCCTGTTTTCATGGGCAGTGTATTAAGCTAGAAAAGGAACTAGACCATTGTGTGAAGAGCTTACAAGTTAAAACGGTGGATAATAAATATGTTTACATGGACGTTAGGAGGATAAATTGTTTGTGAAGTGCATTGAAAGTGGGAGAATTAAAGAAGTACTTTTGTGCTGACTTCGTGTCATGCAGGTCTTGTAAATTTCTTTCTCCCTCCTTGCAGTCAGTTTCAAGTTGTGTTTGTTATTGATATGAAATTTACTTGTCAGTCCCACACATTTTTCTGTGTTCTGGGAATTTTGCAATTTACCTATGAGCAGTAAGGTGGTAAAATGTTGTCTTTTCAGATGGCATTTCAGAAGAAGAGGTGCTCTGTTGGATGTGATGTGCTTCCTTCTGCAGCTGGAATTGGCTCTATTTAAACTGGGGGGTTTAGTGCTTAGACCTCTCTGGTTTTTCCTTTATCAGATTAGCTGGGATTTTGGCAGGACTTTGTGCTTTTTCTTAGCCAATTGACTTGCATGTGAGTGTTCAGTAACTCTCTTGCTTTATAATCTCAAAGTTCAGAAGTCATCAGGTTCTTTGAGACTAGTAAGAGATCCTATCCCAGTAACAGCTTATGGCAGGCAGAGAAAACACTTGAGTATGTGGAGAGCAGGTTTTGAAATGAAAATTCAAAACTACTTGAGGAAGATGGAGGACCTGTGGCAAGGAAAGTGCTTGCAAGTGTATACATCTTCCTGAAGCTGCAAAACATGAGCATGCTTTTTACCCTTTCTTTCCTGGGTTGTTTGCAGGACCCATCCCCTCTGTGATATCAGTTAATACTGTGAGATGGCACGTAAATGGCAGTCAAACAGTTACTGTACAATTGCATTATATAAAATGATTAAGCATTATGATAAAATGTATCAACTGAGTATAAACTTATCAAGCTTTTTAATACTCTGCTTAGAGGAGTCTTAATTTTCCCATTTTTCTCCCCCCCTGAACTAATTTGTAAAATCTTTGCCAATTTTTACTAAAAATCTAGTCAGATCAGTGCTACTGATATTAATTAAGAAAGAATAATACTGTTTGCATAAATACTTGTATGTATTTATGCATTGGGCTTGTGATATCTCAGTGCCAAGAGAAACCTAGGCCATTTTGGAGGAAAGGTGCTCTAAGTCTTGTTGAAGTTTTTCTTTGGGTAAGTACATCACTTGGCGTTTGCAGTGAAGGAAATAAATTGTTTTCTTTGCAGGTTTTTTTTGATTCTGAGGTAAGTCTAAGACACTGGATACCTTGGGGATGGAGACTTGGTTTAACATTTGATGGAAGTTGACTGAGGAGCAGGAGCTGTTGCAGTGTGGTTGTGCTAACGTGGCTGTGATGCTCGGAAGAGCAGTGTTTTAAATTCCCACACAAGAGATGTACAACTTGGTCCACTTGAGACCTTGTTGCTTCTGTCTGGTTGGGAAGAAAAGGAATGCCCATGATGGAGAGGAGAGGAAGAACTGTTGGGATGCTGCTAGATGAAAGCTGAGCAGCAGTGAGGAATTTGGGCATATGCCCCAGCTGGGGAATGCAGTGTCAAGCACTGGGAGTGTGCCTTCCAGCCAGGGAGAGTTGCAGGGTGGCGATGGCAGGGACCACCCTGCACATTGGGAACTGATTGTCACTTCTGCTTCGTGCTCAGCTTCCAGCTGTCCCTTGTTGAAGAGCAGCCTTTTGGGTGTGGACTGGGCACTCAGCAGCATCCTGTGATGAGACAGGAGTAAACCTGGGTTTTGCCTTCTCTGTGGTTTAAGCAAACTTGAATTCACTGTTAAGTGCAGGATGCTGAAGCCCTGGTGCTTGATGTGCCATGTTCTGGGTGTAGCTGCCTTGGTCAGGGTCTTTGTCCTGCCAAGGAGCAGAGGAAGGGTCAGAACAGATGCTCATTTCTCTTTGCCTCTTTAAATTATCTGTATTAACTGCCTGATGTCCGTTATTCAGAAAATAAATTTTGTCTCATACATCCAACCCAGAAAAGCGCTTATATATCCAGCAGCCAGGAAATTGAATGAGTCCTGATCTATTCTTAATTTCTTGTGTTTCCTGTGGTTTTATTGTTTGTGTTACCAGCCCTAATATTTACATACTTTTGAATGAGCTTTTCTTTTTTTGGAAGATACTGCTTTGTTTGTATGCCTTGCAAAACAGGTTCTTCCATTTTTTTTTTCTCAAATAACCAGCTTACTTTCTCAAAGGAGTAGGAGGAAAAAAAAAGAAAAGGAAGATTATAGGAATCACCAAAGGGAGATATCTAAGAATAGATTTTTTTTTGGTTGATGATATGCTAAGACTCATTCTTAACTTGCATCTAGCCTTCCAAATGTCCTTGGGCTCTTTTGAGAGCTTTGTAAAACCTGTTGCATATGAAATTTCAGTGCTTGTGGGTCCTTTATCTGAATAGCAGATGCTTTTACGGTTGACATTTTAAATGCAAAGGCGCTTCCATGAAAAGTGCTTGTAAGAACAAAGCTGTAGTTCCCACTGAAACCCCCAAAACATAGGAAGACAAGTCGGTGGAGTCTGCTATGCTAATGTTCAAAAGTAGTGCTGGTGAGTGTTGTTCATCTACGTGTCTCTGGACACTGTAGTCCTTTTTTCCCTGCAAAATAAGGAACATTTCAGTTATATTCTGTGCCTTTCCTCTGGATATGGAGGACTGATAGAGCTGATGTTCTTCAGGAGGTCTGCCCTTGGTACATCAGCTGGCTGCCTTTTCCACGGATGTTTGTTTTCCTTTAGTAATCCTTTAGGAAGTAATTTGAAATTGCCAATTTTTTAAAAAATGAAGTGTTCTCCATAGAATTTGTGGTCAGTCTTTATTTGCAGGTGTTACTGTTCTGTGTTGAATCAGCTAATCTTCAGATATTTATTTCTTTCAAAAAATAAGACGGAACTTAAGGACTTTTTATTTCAAATCTCTTCTGCCTGCCATGAAATAAAACCTATTTGCACATTGATGAATAGTGGCTGGGAAGCCTGTCTGGTTCTGCAACAGGATCTATAAATAGCATTAGTGTCTGGTTTACTTTGGGAAGGAAGGTGTCCCGTTGTGGCAGTGGCAGGAGGGGAGCCTTGAGCTCACTCCCAGTGAAGTTGCCCTGTCTGGGCAGTGTTCACCAGCACGAGACTTGGAGTAACGTGATACAGTGTCTCTGCTGAGATACAGAACCCCTTTGAAAGCTCCAAAAAATACTGACATTTATAGAAATGGGTAATACTGGCCTTTTGATTTTCTCTAGCCCTCAGCTGTTGGCTAAGAGAGGACTTGGAGGATCTTAATATGGTGTGAAAACTCTTTCCCCCATCAACCTTCCCATCACTGGCTGCAGGGAGCACCTTGGGACATGCAGAGCACATAGTTGCATGTGGTCCTTGTCTAACGCTCCAGTGTGTTGGTGTGGATGGGGCAGCACTTGGAGTAGCTGTTCTGGTTGCCAAACTGGATCTGGCAGCTCATTATCAAACGTGTTGGGTCCCAGGATTGAGGTTTGGATGAATGCCTCTGGAACGCACCCTTCCACCAGGGATATTTTCAGGTTTGGTCTTTGGAGCATTTGGTTTGCGGCACAGTTGCTGAAGGAGAAACTGTCCTCTCTGCTAGATCAAATATCAGTTTATTTTGGAAAATGGAAAGAAAATGTCCACGTGGTTCAGGGGGTGGCATGGTTAACCATCTCTGATACCCCAGAAGCAATCACGTGTTCAAAAGGGCAATGGCTGGTAATTATCTCAAAGTGGATGGGGCTTGGGATCCTTGTGTCCTGTTTCATTGGCAAAATGAAACCAGGTGAAGGTTCAGAACTGGAATAAAAAAAGTTTAATTTTCGCCCTTTTAATGAAGATGATGATAAAATGCTCCTTGGCCACGTGGTATTTTCCTTTCCTAAACTGCTTGTGGCATGGTTATTGCTGGATGTTGTGAAATGTAAATAACACCAAGGTAGTGAACTCAGCATTCCCTGCTCCTTGGCAGCGCTGGTGAATGGAAACATCTGTCCAGGGCCTCTCTGGTTCCCTTCCCTCACACAGCTCCTGCTTCCAGCACAGTGCGGGGCTGAACGTGCTGCAAAGTCCTGCAAACCCTCTCCTTGACTTTTCCATGTCTGCACCACACAAAATGGAGGAAAATCTAGAGGGTAAAGGGAGTGAGGAGATTTTTTTCCTCATAGTGGATATTTTAGCGCAAGTCATTCAGATTTCTGCTGTTTTGATGCCAGCCTGTGACATGGGACAGACCTGAGCGCGTGCTCTTGGCACAGTCCAGCTCCTCTGGTGTGTGCATCTCTTGCATTTTACTCTCAAATCACTCACTTGGCAAATGCTTAACTATTCCCTGTGTCTCCCATTCAGATTGTACAAATAGGCTGTGGCAGGGTCTAAGCTTCACTAGACAGGATTTGTTGGTTTGCAGACGTGGGGATGGGTGATAGGGGTTGAAGTATTTTTTTACTTCTTAAAGAGGAGTGGGAGGCAAGGGGACAACCCAAAACTGCAGCAGCAAGTGCAGAAGGAAGATGGGAAACCACCCTGGTAATTCACTCAGGGTTTCCCCTGAGCTTGGGTGGGAGACCTTAGTAGGTTTTTACTTTGTGGGCATAAAAAGAGGTGCAAACAAAACCCGAAAACCTAAGTAACTGTGCAAATAGTGCAGGAAATACGTAGTGAATGTTTTGTGATTGGGAGAGATAGTAACTGCGACTTCAGAGCTTTAGATTGGCTACAGGGTGTAAACACTGCTTGTGTTGGTATGGGTGGCTGTTGTCTACCAGGTTCATTGACAGTTTGGACTCTAAAACTTACATTGTAAACTTTAGACAGTTCTTTGAGGTTGTATTCATTTCAGCTAGAGAAATTGTTATTGGTTTTGTCCTGTTGGTGGAACTTGAAATTGACATATTGTCCTTACAAGGTGGTTTGTTTTTTGTTTTTCTTTTTTTTTTTAATTTTTATTTGTTTGTTTTTTTTTTTTTTTAAACTTTTTAATCATAAAATGGGAAAAATGAATGGAAAAGAAAAGGGATGCTCTTATTCCTTTTTAAATGTAGGAATACCAACTGTTTTTGTCCCCTCTCTCACCCCTTGTGTGAGTGGTGAAAAAGAAGTGTCAGTTTTTAAATAGATGAAACATCTTTCTAGCACATAATATTGGTTTGAAGTGAGAGTGCATGGTTGGGTTTTGATGATTTAGGGATATATTAGGTGAATCAATACAGCCATCTGTGATGCATTTATGAAAACTTTTTTTTTTCTTTAAAGCTTTCCGTGTTTTTTCCTTTGCTGTCAATATGTAAAAAAGTGTTTCTTTAAGGGAAACTTTAATTGTGCTTGCCAGGGACTAATTCTGCATGCCGTATATCCCGTTCTGAAAAAAGTGGGTTATTCTTAACATAAATTACATACTCAGAATTAAGTAAGATTAAAATTACAGTGAAGACAGGCTAATAAGGGTTTTACTCTGCTGAGGAATTTGACTTAAAGCTTGCATTGGAGCCTGAAGTTGGATTTGAGCTGCCAGTTCAGCTGAAGTGTAAAATGCCTCCCAGTCTCAACTGGAGTATGCTAATGCAGAGTTTGAACTGAATTACTTTCCCCCCCCCCCCCTCTCCTTTTCATTCGACAGATTTATAAAGAATTATTGTGATGATTTTATTTTCCCCCTCTGAGTAGTTCCAAAAGCTAATACAAGGCATCATTGCATAATGGTGGGGTGGACAGCAGAATGCTTCTGTGATCTCCAGTGTTGCTTCAGGATTTCCAGGTCGGTAAATAATTGCTCAAGGCAAAGGTACACTCATACTATTTGATTAACAGGAAATCTACAAATAGCCATGGTATTTTGCCATAATTACATTTGCAGTGGTGCAGGTATTTAGCCTTAACCATAGCCAGGAAAACCAGTGCTTCAAATAGATAGATTTGTAGGAACACATGGGTGAGGAATTGGGATGTAGATTTGAAGGAAAGTACATCAGCAGAATTGAATTTAAAGGTTTGAAAAACATAAAAAAGTTTCAGGAGGTGTGTTGCTGATGGCACTGCTGCAATCACTTGGCTTTGTAACAGCAAAACAAAACCATCCAAATCTCCATTTCTTGAGAAATGGCCAGATACACTTAGATTTTTATTTGGTTTTAATCAGTTATGGTTGTCTTAGACTGATGTGCTGCTGGTTCTGCTCAGGGCTCGGTGGTATTTGTTGCTGTGGTAGTTTTGGCTCATGCTTCTCACACCCAAATCTTTCCTTAGCTCATGGGATGCAAAAGTCCTTTTTTTGGCCGTGTTGATGACCAGAGCAGCTAAGTGTGAATCTTGAGCAGCTGGTTAGGTGACACCCCATGTCTCCTCCAGACAGTGAAAGTGTTCAAGCACTTCATTAATACTTAACTTGAGCTGTCTCAATGAGATGGCTGAAGGAAATGAAATACTGTCATTAAAATAATGCTGCCAGAAGTGCCTGAAACCAACTATATTGGGAGGCTGACTCATCCTGCCCTTGCTCTGGGAGTATGGCTGGATGCAGTGGGAGGGTATCCTGCTTCTTTTTCCACAACTTCATGACCTCGTATCACCAGCCCATGGGTTCATTTGGGAACAGGCTGATGAAGGAGAGAAGGTGATATGCAAATAGGAATGTTTCTGTGGGTGATGCTCATAGCTGAAATGGCCTTGGAGTAGTTATTTTGAGAGGAAATCTTGGCTCATGTTCATTGAGCTGAACTACCAAGAGCAGCCTGTGAGGTGGAAGAAAAAGGGATGGGGAGAAAAGGAGCAGGTGGTGAGAGGATGTGTGTACCAGGGAAGTGAAGCAGCACTCATGTTATCTCTTCCAAGCCCTCTGTTTTTCCTCCCTCTAGAGTTGGCCATTATTTCAAGTGGGCTCTGAGGTTTGGAAAAAAGGTTTAGTATGTGTGTGAGCAGCAAGTATTAAGAAAATTGCTGTGCTGTGTGTAAGCTTAACGTGGAAGTTTGTAACTGAGATGTGTGGTGATGTCTTCACTTGAGTTTGGCTGTGAAGCTTTGGGGGGCATAGCAAAATACTTGTTGCCAGCCCAAATGGGCTGGTATAAAAGTAAATAAATACTTGTAAAAGACTGTCTCTCTCTTGCTTAGTACTGTTCCTGAGTGTTTCAGCTTCGGGTATTCTTGAAGAAATTGCTCTTATTTAGCCTAAAAAGCAGCACTTAAGATATTTAGACAGAAGTGATGCTGCCTCTCCAGACAGGAATATTTGTATAAATGTTTAAAGTGTCCAGTTAATCTGGCAGGATTGTGACCAAGGCATGATACTGTGCCTGTGTGCATTTACACTGTAACTATGAATGGTTTGTACTGTGAGACAGTGTGATGGCTTCAGTGCTGCCTTTTTGTTATAAATACTGTGTCTTCTGGGCTGTTGTTTAAAGACTCCCTTGGAAGCCTAATTTAATAGTGGAGCTGAGTGAATAATTCAAAACCTTTTTATCAAGTTCTTGTTTAAATTCTTAAATGAGCTCACCATAACCTTTTTATGTATCCCTCCTGCATGTGTCATACAAATATTAGAATAATTGAGTTTTACTAGTGCAAATGTTTCTGTGAAGCAAACTTTTAGAGCTTGATGTATGACTGTTTATGGAAAGGGGAACGTTAAAATCTCACACACCAGTGCCTATGCCAAAAACTTGTGCTGGCTTACTTAGGAAGAGGGTGGGGGGGCGAGACCCTCGGCTTTGTTGGAGCAATCCTAACTGAGCTGGTTTGTCAGATTGACTTGTTTGCAGTTTAAAAACTGAACACATGTATTTAAAGGAATTTCAGTTATATCTCTCTTACAGGCCATTCTACAAACAGTAGCAGTACTTAGTTTAAAATATTTGCTTTTTTCCAGATAAGTACTATTTTGACTCTTTTTCCTTTTCTCCCTTCCTTTACATGAGATGAACCAGCACATTCAAAATGCATCTGCTTAGCATCACTGAGTAGCTTAACAAGGGGATGCAGATGAGAGAAAATCCATAGTTACCTTCCAGGTTTCATCATTCCTTGGCTTGAAGTCCAGTCCAGGCTGGAGGAGAGCCTTGCAGATAGGCAATTTGAGTGGATTTAGCATGCCTACTCACATGTATTAATGTTTGCAGACTTGCTGGTGAAAGCTCATTAGTGTTAAGTCACTTCTGAGTACTGATGGTCTTTAAAAGGCAAATGAAAGCATTGCAACCAGGATATCTGCAGAACTGACATCCATTTGTCTTCTGCTTCTGAAGAAAAATGGAAGACATAAAAATCTAAAGCCAGCTCAAGAAGCAGGAGTTGAAGATTAGGCAGGGAGCTGGGAGATGCTGTTTTCTCAGTTGAGAATTGTTGCTTAATTGGTTACAAGAATTTAGTCAAGGCTGTTCATTCTGTTTGAGACAAACCTTCTCCTGTGCATGCTCTGGCAGTCCTCTAACCTTCCTGGCACTAAGCGTGTGCTTGGAGATGAGATGGAAAATCCTTCCTCTTTCAGTGCATCATGAGTTTGCAAAGCCTGATCTGTATATGCAGGGTTTGCTCTCTGAATTTTGGATTTCTTTGCTGATTTTCCTCTCTGAGCTCTGCTGCAGCCACCTTTAACAGTCTAAATGTTGTTACCACAAAGCTGCCCAGGAGCACACTGAGCTCCAGCCACTGGTAATGCCTCATGCCCCTCGCAGTGTGTGCAGAAATCTGGAATTGCAGGCTTGTGTGGCAATGGAACTGCTATTGAAATCTGCCATTGCCTTCAGTCACAGCCATTCCAAGTGTAGCTACTGACAGTACAGATGCTAGAAACTGGGCATCTGTATATCAATACCCAGGCCAATGAGAAACATAAGGTGGTCTTTAGAAGTAGGAACTTTCAGGTTTTGGGGTTATAAAAAAGCCCTAAACCGACCTCCAAACCCTGGCATCATCACAACAACCAGCTTTGACTTTGCAGAAGGAGGGCAATGAAATGTAAGAGCCAAGTAAACCTTTTCTTTTTTTTGCTTTCCTGAAATTGTAATATGTGTAGTCATATTTTCACTGAACAAAATGAGTTGTACCCAGAACTGTACCAGTGGGCCTGGGCCTGTGGTTGTGGTGTTCTTGTAGTCCTTCAGCTTGAGTGGGAAGAGTGTTCAGACTTGGTCTGACTCCCTTGCATCGGCTGTAACATTCCTGCAATTGGGGCTTTATTAAGCTGAAAAGACCAAGGAACGTCTCCTTCATACCTCTTCATTTCCTTGTCATGCAGTGTCAGCTTTAACTTCCCACTGTGGGTTCCTTGGACTTGAAAACAAGTGGGAAATTTTGAGTGGACTTTTGCTTGTTTTTTAATTAAATATTGGTGTAACAAGAGTTGTTTTGTGACAAGAAAGACCCAACAACATTACCAAACATGCAGAACAAGCAGGCTATCTTGTCATCCCATCACAACATTCCCACTGTAGGAAACACCCTTTGTGCTTAGGTAAATTTGTCCTTCTTCATAGTGTGAAACTGCAAATTCACATCTAAAATTGCTTTTGTGTTGGAGATTTATAACAGTTTGTTGTCCTTTCAGATTTGTGTTGCAGTCTCTGTGAAGATAGGGGAGCAATATTACCTTATTTATCATGGGGGGAAATCTGAGACTTGGCAGCTTTTTCTGAGGTACCCATTAAATCTGAGCATTTGTAGTGTTTGCTGTAGATTATGATTGAAGTTGGTGGTTACAACAGGCAAGATCCCAGTGCAGCACAAAGTGGGGAGAGCAGCTGAGCTTTGCCTGAAGTGATGCGTCTGAAGAGGTGAGAATAGAAAGAGGCTGCTGTCTCCTCGTTCCCTGATTCTTTCATCACTGAGAAGAAACTACGTGACCACTGAGCAAACTGATCTGTACAGTTTGTGCTCAAGTTTGGTCTAGTGTATATATAAAATAACCTGAAGGAGGGGGTGGATCAAAATAAGCTCTGGATTTTGTTGTAGCTCGATGTTTTTTAATTGCATATGGGTATTCTGCAAGGCAAGAGTTGTCAGCCTTGTCCCCATTTACCTAAGTACCACTGATACTTCACCCTCTCTGTGGTGACCTGTGAACCATCTCTGTTGGATCTTTATGCCATTCTAGGTTTGGTTATTCCTTCTTTCTGCTCAACAGATATTTACCTCCATCCATGTCTAATTCAAACTGGTGCCTTTAAGTTTTCCCACTCACATAATAGTGTATTAAAAAAAATATATATTTTTTGCTTGTATTTATCTCAGTGTTGTCAGAGGGGAAAAGAATTAAAGACTTGATGTGTATTTGGACTGGATGGAATAATGATGAGGTATGGCTGAGTTATTTTCTTCCTTTTAAAGCTGCTTGTGATTTTCTGCTGTGGATGTTTTGATTCTTGTTTATTTTGCTCCTTCGTTCTGAGAAGAATAGTCTGGGAGAGGGGAAGGAAGAGGCAGGGTTTACCCCTGTAACCATCATTGTTAGCCCTAACTTCTGGTAGAGCTTTGCTGCTTTGGCTTGACCTCTTTAAACTTGAGAAATGTGGTTTTGTTTGCATTTCCATCTTGTTGCATTTAAAAACTATTCTAACTATACCAGATTGTTTGAACATTCATGGGAGAATGTTTTTCAGAGACTTGATAGAGTTTCCAGGCAGCTTTTCATCCGCCAAGTACTGTACTGGGCTCTTACTGGTGAGGTTTTGCTTGATTTGCTCTAAGAATCTGCAGAGCAACTGTTCAAAATTGCTGACACATGTTAAGTAATGTGGAAATCACCATCTTACCCCTCTGAAGTCTGAGAGTGCTCATGTCGACAATAAGAACAACATCTGACCCTGAAAATGATACGTGAACAGTCTCAATCTGGAGACCATTTTTAGTGTCCTGACTCTGACTAGTTTATCCTTTGGTCTTAGGTATTCTATTTTTAAAAAAATTTACTCAGTCTCCTAAAAAATACCACATTCTGCCTTGTCCATGTATTTTTGGATTATTTAACCACATGCATATTTGATGATGCCAAGTTCAGAGTAAAATCTCAATTCTGTAGTTGAGTATCAGGAGACTTAATGCTACTCCAACCAATAATGGTAGTGGTATAATGCTTATTTAATAAGAAATCCATCATCTTCTACCTCCCTTCTCCAGACCTCTAGTTTTCAGCTTTGGAGCAGCTGTAATCAGCCTGTACAACTTCCCTTCCTCCTCTCATGAATAAATCCAACTACCTTATCTTCTCTATCGGAAAGTCTTCCCTGGCTTTAGCAGCCTCTGCAGGAGGGTATAAAAGGGGCTTTCACTGCCTAACAGGAAGCGAAATGAATGGAGGAACTTTTGATAATGCCCCGTCTGTCTGAGCGAGGGATCAGCCCGACTAAATTGCAGCAGATTAGTGAATGATAGTGCTTCAGCCGGGGCCAGAATTATAAGTTTTTAATCTTGGAACAAGCAATGATTTCTTCCTCCTAAACAGTGGTCAACTCGCTCTTTGATTTGGAGGCTTGCAGTCATCCATATTCAGTTAGTTTGGGTGTGTGGTTTCTTTTTTTTTTTTTTTTTTCCCTCCAGTCTGCATTCATGAGTTTCAACAAGCTCTTGGATTATTTGGTAGCAGTGATTTTGGTGAAACCTGTCATGGCCACATGCCATTTTTGCCAGTAACTTGTACTTTGCTTTGGATTTTTGTACGTATAATGACATCTTGTATTTCCCAGCTTTCTTAATATTGGTATGTGTTGGTCTGCCTCAGTCTTTTGCGGTTAGCTTTGGTTTGGGTATTTTTTTATAAGCAGCATTTTTGTTTCTGGCCACCTTCAGCCTTACTCTGTGTGTGAATATGTGTGACTCCTTGATTCCCACCCCACAACTTGGACCAAACTTTGTGATAATCCAGCTCAGTGGGAGAGAGAGATGACTGCAAATCTAAATGGGGTAGCTTAGCTAATTGCCTTAGGCCTGGCTTTCTGCTGGATAACACTAGTTTTATTGCAGCCCAACGTGATTGACATTTGGGGAATTGCACTGGTATAGTGCTGGCAGCAGTGGTGAAAAATCTGCCCTATTGTTTCTGGTATGTTCGTTGTCTGAGGAGGAGCTTTTTGTTACAAATTACTATCAGAAAGGCAACTAATGGAGTGGATTTAGTTTTTCTTTAAATCACTGACTTTTCCAATTCCCAGGAAAAAATATGAGTGAGAGTAATATCCTATGTACTAAAACTTTGCCTTGTTCTATTTTTTTTTTTCAGGCTTTTTTTTTTCTTGGATTTTATTACTGGAAAACTCTCTAATGACAACTTTGCTTAGGTAAGTGAAGCAAGATTTTTTTCCTGTGGATTTTTTTAGAATCACTTCCCCTGTCTTAACTTCTTTTGCATGTTGGCTTGTAATGTTGAGCTGCCAGCCAGCTGTGCTGCGTGTGCTGTGGTTAAAGGCTAGAAAGATGTTGTAAACAAAAGTAGGGTAGTGCCTCTAGGATGACATAAGGACCTCATTTATTCATTTAATCAGATGAAGTGGACAGGGTGCAGAATAATGAAATACAGGTTATATCTGCATATTACTGCATAATCTCATCAATTCATAAATTTTTTTTCAAGAGATGCTCTGCATTTTTTTTTCCGCTGGAAAGTAAACTTGTTACTATCACTTAGTGTTGTTTTTTTATTAAATGAAACCTTCATACTATCAGGTTTTTAGATATAGTTGCTCTTCCTCCATCCCTTTCTCTTCCCTCTTTCGCTCAGGCAGGAGCTTCTGACATGGAGAAATCATAAAAAACTTGAGAGTTTTATATTTTTTTTAGTCCAAAAGATGGGAGAACATGAAAAAATTTAACACCCCCCCTTTGATCTTCTTAACCCCATCTGTACCTCTAAAATGCAGATTCCACGTAATTAGTGATTAACAGGATTTCTGAGTGTTGATTGAGAGCACCTGGTCTTGTCTATTTCTAAATATCTTTGGAACATTCTGAGCACAAATCCAGTGGCGCGGTGCTATGGATGATGGGTGGGAGAACTAAATGTGGTGCTGTACCAAAAGGTACTGTGTTTTCCTTTCTGGTGGAGAGAAGACTTGACTGACCTCTGATGCAAGACAAGAAGTTAATCCCTAGATATACAGCTAATTTGATGTGTTAGTTGGAGTTGCTTGTTAATCCTGGATGAGGCCAAAAGCAACGTGGGAATACAGTATCCTAACATCTACCCTGACAAAAGTGCTGCTACTCTTTGTAAAGTGTCTGTGAAAGGCCTTTCTTTTTTTTTCCTGTCTCTGCTTTCTGCAGTACCGACCCTCTCTTCCTTTTGATCTCCTTCCAGTGAATGGTCAGCACAGCAACTTCTCTCCTTGAGATGAGGGACCTTGATGAAATAAAATTGGTTGTCTTAAACCAGAAGTCTTCTCCAATCTGCTTTTCTCTGGTATTTGCCCCTCTTCAGGCAGGACTTCAGGGGAGTAAAGCAACTGCAGAGAGGCTTTTGAGTTCCTTTTAGTTTTCCTTTTAGCTAACTCCTTGGAGTTTATCTATCTGCCATTCCTTTGCCAGGGTGCTGAACTCAGGGCATTTTATGTGGTGTAGCTTTTGTCTTTTCCTGAAAAACACAGGAGCTGGCTGGTGGGCTCCAAACTGTGGGTGAGCCAACAAAGGTGGAAAAGTCCTTAGCAGGACCCTCTGAGAACATGTCTGAGATAGATTGTTGCTTGGGATCCAGCACTACATTGCTCCTGAGACATGCCATTCCAGTGTGCTTGAGGTTCCCTCATGTCTCCCTCAGCTGCTTGAGCAGTGACTAATTTGCAGCCTGAGGCTGTATTTACTGATGCCACTGCCTGTCCAGAGGATGGAGAGGACTCTGCAAATGAGGGAAGTGTTTAGGCATCAGTTCTAAGTCCTTTTAACTTTGTATATTAGACACATCTATGAATATGTGCAGACTGAGCTAATAAATAACCAGGGAATGGTAGTTAGGAGGAAAGGACATAATTAATTCTGTCACGTACTCTGTTTTAAAGTTGGGTCCAGAGCAGTAATGTGTTAGGCTGGGAAGGTAAACACTGTCATTATTCAGCAACAAAACATGTACAAGGCTGACATTGTTTTCCTCCTTTTGATCTAATAATTTTTTTGCAGTGGTTGGAGTATCTTCGGTGGTCTTTGTTTGGTGTGGTAGGAGCCTGATGGAGTCCTCCCCTTTCCGAAGGGTCAGTGCTCCTTTATTTGAATTGAGTTTGGTATTAACACTGCTCTGCTGACACAGAACGTGTGCTGTTCCAGAAGGCTCTTACTGTTTGCTGTGGTTGGGGTGCTTGGCTGGAATTCCTGCAATATAGTTTGGAGGGAGGTATTTCTGTTTCATCAGGTGATCCCTTTTTAACTCCCCACACTGCAGTGTTAACCCAGGTCAACTGTACATGTCACATTAAAAAAAAAGTCCTTTTTGTGCAGATGCTGTTAAAAAGCCAGCATGATCTTGCCTTGTGTATATATATATTTTTTTTTTCTTGTCCAAGTACACCAGTGTGCAGAGAAAAGGTTTGACTTCAGCAAATGCAAGTTTACATGGTCTCTCAAGGTTAACGTGTTTGGATCTTTTTTAGTGGGGAGAGAGGTTTGGGAGAGTTCTGGCTTTGCATCTTAAAGCATCTAAAGTTGGTATGAGAATGATGATATATTTGCTAAAAGGCATAGTTGTCATGGTAAAAAGTTACCTAAAACAACGTAGTTAACTTTTCAGCATGTGTGATAAATAATAATAGGAAAAAAGCTAAAGTGATTATAGTTTGAAGTTCCTCCCCCTGCTGTTACTCATAGCACAGCCTCTCTCCTCTCCTTCATACTTCTCATTTTAGAAAATTTCTTGCTGTATAGTTACACACACAGAAAAACAAGCAAAGACTTAATATATGTATTTCTATCTTGACTGTGCTGCACATGACCCACCCTGGATATCAGACCACTTGAGTTTCCATAAGTGAAGATGTGTGTATCCAAAGTGGGTTGGTGTTGTTCAACCCCTCAGTGCCTCTTCCTGTTGAGTTTTCTTGCAAGTTTTGCAGCTCTGGCTCTTCTAGCAGAAGTCTTGGACAAAAAACACTCATGGAGGCACCAGTGGAATAGCTGATGCAGCTCAGCAGCCACCTCCTAAAATAAGTGGTGGAAGGATGCCTGTTTCTCGAAGCAGTATTTTCTTTGGAAGATGAGCATCTCCTCAGCATGTCCTTGGCTTTCTGTGTCTCCCTAGCAAGCTGTAGAACTGAATACTTCTTCTTCCACTGTTCTCAGCTCAGTTTAAAAGTTCTTGGTTCAAAGTATTTCTGTGGTCCTTCAAGGTCTGCTCTGTCTGATTGCAAAACTCCAGGAATTTGGAGAGGGAATCCTTCCTTTGGATGGATCAAAAAAAAGTTGTGTGTTGTCAACTTGCACAAGGTCTTTCTTCAAAGTATGAAGTTTTTTTTAGAGGAAGGGATCTCTTAAAAAATTACTAGCCCTTGCTGGGTGGCATGAGCAGCATTGACTGGAGGGGCAATTGTTCTGTGGTTCATGTGCTGTTTATTTTGCAGCCGGTGATGTTTTTATATTGCTGAGGCAGATGGAGGGATTCCCAGCTCCACAAGCATGACCCTGGGGGAGATTAGCTGGTTTTAGGTTTCACCACTTGGATGATGAGGTTAGCATGAGACAGAGATGCATCCCTGTGTATGGAATTGGTCTTGGCCCAGATCTTGTCTGGAGATATAAAGCCTGAGAAAGGACCAAGAGGTCAGCTTCAGCTTTTTAAGGAATGTGATGTATGGTCATTCTATGGCATGTGTGGACTGCTGCTTTTTTTATTTCAAAAAGGGTAAAAAATTTACTTGCAAGCGTATGTGTTTTTTTAAAACACTCTAATTAGGGCTACAATTAGCTCTAAAATAGAACCTGCTTTACAGCTCCATAAATATTTATTTCTCTGATACTGGAGCACTAATGATAGAGAATCCCAAGAGGTTTTTTCATAGCTACAAAGCCAGGAACATTTCTCCCATTCTCTGCCTCTTAGCACCTTTCTTCCACTTGACCTGCTTCCCTCCTACTGAGCTAAGCAACATCCTCAGTCTGCACACACTGGGACTTTATTTTTTTGCATCTATAGCAGTCTTAAGTAATTACTCTGCAGTTCTAATACTTGTTACAGAAATGAGCTCCTCTGCTTGTGTCAGTCAATGGTCTCTAGAAAACTGAAGCTCTGAAACTAGCTAAAATGAATAGAATCTTGTTTCCTCTTTGCTCACATGGGCACTTATTCACTTCCCCATCTGCTTCGACTTTGAAGACAGCTGAGGTTCTTCCTCTGTCTGACCCACTTGGCATAAGCTAGAGAGGATTGTCTTTCTTCAGTGGCCAAGTTTATGGGGCTTCAGCTTGTTCGTAAATAATCCTTAGCGTTTTGAGTGCTGCCTTTCTCCTTCTGTCCCCTTCAAAACTGACTTGCTGTCATTTGTGTACAAACAGGGGGAATATTTTTTCAGTCAATAGATAGAGGAGAAAATCTGTGCAGTCACTGGACTTGAGAGGCTGTAAAGTGTGCTGAGGAGATTTCACTAAGGATCTGCGATTTTAAGCATTTATCTCGTCCACTTTCAATTTGTGATCCCAGCACAAAAGAGCATCAACTGTGGAGGAAGGCTTTGCTCTGCTAGTCTTTGTACAATAACAGTTCCAGAGTACAAAATACAGGATTTGGATATGCAGAGGCATCTTCACAGGAACGTCTGAATGTTTAGTGTACTTCAGAGAGGGACAAGGTGTTGCTCTGCCTTTGCTTTCACGCTTAAGTACCTGCACCAGTAATTGGTTTGCATGTGTGAATGGTTATTTTAAGGTAGCATTAAAACTCACTTTCAGCTTTACCGAGGTTCTGCAGACCAGCCTCTTCTGCCTGGAACTTTGAGGCCTTGTGATCTGCATGTGGTCCTTCTGGCCTCTTGGTAGCAGGAGATAACAACCCTCTGTGGAAAGACAGGCTGTAATTTTGTCCTGCTTTGAACATGTGGGATTCTAAGTATTTCCTATGAGATGTATTACTAGTATAAACAAACTGTTTTGTTTAGTGTAAGCTCTTTATCCTCATAGGATTGGAGACATCTTATAAAGCAATCACTGTAAATTTAAAACTAATATTTGACATTATTTAAATAAACGTAAATCAAGATAATATACAAACAACACAAGTTCCCAGCCCAGGGACCTGTAAGACAGACCTACTTGGACATAGCCTGTGTACTTTTGGTCCATTTCCCTGTTAAATTTAAAGCATTGTCCACTTAATTAATACCTTTTTTAATTTATATCAATGATAAAATGGATAAATATTGCAATGGACACAGATTTTAGTGTTACAGAATAGATGTAAAAGCATGCTGGGTGAGTAGATGTTTGTGCAGTCTTTTGGTGCAGCATCTTTGCCACCCTGGTTGGTTTGATACAGAGGACTCCAAATTGAGGTCTTTAAGCTGGAAAGGGTAAATTACTGTTTACTGTGTTGTAAAAGGTCTTGTAGACTGTGGGAGTAGATGAGTTATTTCAAAAACATAATGCTGGAAAGAAATTTCTGTGCCAGGCTGTTAAATTTCATTGCTGTGTGTTAATTAGATAGGAAGAAGCCCCTTATTTTATGAAGTTTTCCAACTCAGTTGAAGCTCTATCACATTAGATGCGACAACTAAATGATCAACTACTTGTCTGGATGCCAGGAGCCTTGTACTTCCAAATTAATTGTGGTTTTATGAGCCTGTGTTAACTTTCTGAAAAACGAAGCTTAGGCCTTGGAAAAAACAGATTCTGATGAATATGGGAGGGAATGGGGAGAAGAATATAGTGTTCTTGGTAATGAGGTGACCTCTGGTTCTCTAATTTCACTTACCAAGTAGCTATTATTTTTTGTATATAAAATGTAAAATTTTGCCTTAGAAGGTGGAAGAGTTCACAATCCTTTCAAGGCCTGAGTTCAGCTGATAATCCAAGAGGGAATTCAGTATCTTCATAGATGGAGAGTGTATGAGTTTTTTTAGTTTGTCAGGCTTTTCAAAACTGCACAGATTTGCAGATGCGTGAGGGACTGGGGAGAAGCCCTCGCCTCTAAGTGGTGGTAAAATTTAAAACTCTTATGGGTATGGCTCTGATCAACATTCATTTCAATGTTCCCATAAAAAGCTTATGACTTGGCAGGATTTCAGGGACTGAAAAGAAAAAAGCTCTGTATACAACATGTTTTATTAATGTTGAAGGAGTAATATTGCTGTATTTCAGAGTCTGCCACTGCATAGAATAAGTTCTTTTTGGCTCTTGTACACTTTGGCTTTTCCCTTGAATAAAACAAGGTGTGACTTCACATCTGCTTTTTCCTAGTAGCCTTGTATTAATCAGGAGTATACATATTTCCAAGTTTGGCTCCATGTTATCCTTTTTCTTTCTTAATTCTCCTGTGTTGCAGAGTAAATTCATGATTCTTGACCCTCGACTGATACTGTTAATTTGCATAAACCTTGATGTTAAGCATCACATCTCACTTACTTGTGATGACTTTTTGCCCCCTTTTAAGCTGTATGTAAAGGTGAATTTGAAATTAGGCAGCTGAGAAAGAAGTCGCCTGTTGAAACTTGGCAAATGTGGTTGAACTAATAAAAGCAGATTTAAAAAAAATATACTTTTAAGGGAAATCAGTACTGTAAAACATGAGCTTTAAGATGAAATTGCTGAAGGTAATCTGTGCAGCCAAAGTGCAAGAGGAGGCAGATAACACAAGTCAAGCACAAAATCAGAATTTACAGCCACATACCGGTGTTACTTTGGTAAGATTACCTCTGCGTGGGGCTTGGCCGGCGATCAAGGAATGGCTTAGGGAGCCGGCCGGAGTGGGATCGGATCGCTGGCAGTGTGCGAGGCAGCGCGGCACGCTCTGAAACAGGAGTCTGGGTTCAAATCCTCATGAAACAGGAGTCTGGGTTCAAATCCTCATGAAACAGGAGTCTGCGTTCAAATCCTCAACACCGGCCTCTTTCAGGGAGTGCTGCACTGCCTGGCTGTGGGACACAGCCCGGGCTCTGTGAGGCAGGAGAAGTGGGGGTATGTGGCTGCTTAAAAGTAGCTTTTATTCCCTAAGTCACTGCGTGGGTTTTGGCTGGAGTAGAGTTAATTTTTTGTATAGTAGCTAATATGGGGTTGTGTTTTTGATTTGCTCTGTAAACTGTTGATAACTCAGGGATGTTTCGGGTACACACAGCCAAGGCCTTTTTTGCTTCTCACCCATCCCACCTGTGAGCAGGACTGGGGCACAAGGAGTTGGGGAGGACAGCTGATCTCAGATGGTCCAAGGGATATTCCAGACTATATGGAGATAGTGTATAGAGCTGAGGGAACCAGGAGGAGGGGGATGTTCAGAAAGATGATGTTTGTCTTCCCACATCACCATCATCATTACGTGGTGGAGCCCAGCTTTCCTGGAGGTGGCTGAACACCTGCCTGCCCATGGGAACTGGGGAATGAATTCCTTGTGTTGCTTTGCTTGTGTGCAGCTTGTGCTTTACCTATGAACCTGTTTTTAAACTCAGTGCATGAGTTTTCTCACCTTTACCCTACCAGTTCTCTCCCCCATCACACTGGTGCAGAGTGAGTGAGTTGCTGTATGGGTCTGAGTTACTGCCTGGGGTTCAACCATCATAGCTGTTATACTGTTAAGAATTGACATAGCTATATCTCAGTCTTACGCTTCTGATTTGTGAGTACTGTTGCTTAATTAACAATTATGAAGCACTTTGAGCACTTTAAAAGTGCTGTAGGATTGTAAAATATTGCATTTGTGCGTGCACGCTCTTAAACGTGGAGATTTCCACGTTTCCACGCTCCTGCTGTGCGAGTGCTTGGCTGAGTTTCACAGGCTCTTCCTGACCCAGTTCTCTCCTTGTTTGCTTACTCCTCCCATTTGACACAAACCATCAGGCTTTTATTTGTCCACCTCCCTGTCACAGATTTGTGAGTCTGTCCCTTGAGAAGCAAGCAGTTCTGCTCCACAGGTGTTCAAAGTCAGGGTGGAGGGGGCTTGGAGCAACCAGATCTAGATAATGTTCCTGCCCATGGCTGGGAAATAGAACTAGGTGGTCTTTAAAGGTCCCTTCCAACCCAAACCATTCTATGGTCTCTTCCATGGAAGCCAATAATAACCCATTGAAGGTTATTATCACCCCATGGAATGCTCTTCCCCACACCCATAAGGTTGGACTCTGGTTCCTGGCCGCAGGCAAAATCTTTCTTCCTCTGTTTCCTTCCTTGTCCCTCTCCCAGGCCCTGCACAGAGGTCTGGCAGGTTCCCTTTAGGGAAATGGTTTGGACTTTGATTTGCTTCCCCAGAGAAGAGTTGGGTGAGCCTTAGCTGCTCATGTTCTCCCTGTGGGGGTCATGGGGATACCTGGAGCTGAAGAAGAGCTCAAGGGCAGCAGCTGGGGTTGCAGATGGATGTCCTTGTGACAGGGACACAGTGAGAAGGTGCTTTTCCAGGAGAGTTGGGGGAAGGTTCATTTGAAGCTGATGGGACTGTTGTGGCCAGGGACAGTGCTCCTTCTGCACAATCATGCTGTAATGGCAACTGCTGCCTTTGTGAGGCACTTGCGTTGCCTCTATCTGACCCGTAAATATTTTGAAACTTTTCTTTGATATTCATCAGTACTAGAGAGCTGGAACCTACCCATGTGAGCATGATTTGATTAGTTATTTGAAGAAATTCCCATTTCCCAGATCAGAGTAGGCTGGATTTTTCAAGAGGCTTAGTATGTTATCAGCAGATGAACTGGGGTGTCTGACAAGAGATGCAGAAGTACCAGCTGCTTCACCAAGAGATGAAATCTCTTTGTACCCAAACTGAAGGTCCCCGGGACTTGCTGGTGTTACCTGCAGCACTGGCACCAGCACTAATGGCTTTCATCCGCTGAAAAAGGGAAAGCTCATGTAACTTGGTCTGCTGAGCCAGGGCGTTAATTCAAGCGTGGATAAAGCAAGGAATTTGATCAGGCTCCTGCCTTCGGTCACACTTTGAGCTAAGTGAAAAGGAGTAGAGCTGAGTTGTGGGACACAAGGTTTTTCTTCTGAAATCTGAAGTGTTTGGCAGATCCCTGAGTAGTCCCCATCAGTTGCCACGTACTTGGGTTCAGCTCCTTGCCATTACCTCTGTGCACTGAGCTCATGGCATGGATCCTATGGAAGAATTTAGTTTTTCTTTTTGTCTTGTCCTGTCAGCCAGTTCTCTCAGCATCTCTCTTGATCCTGGATATTTATGGCTTGAAATAAAGTGTGTGTTGAGTTGCACTTCACCCTAAATTAGGTCTATACTCAATCTAGCAAAGGATGAAAAATTCTGTTATGCTGGAACCCTTCTTGGGAGAGGGAAGGGGTTCTGTCTGTTTTCTTAAAATAAAAGTGAGGGGAAGGGAAGGAAGAATAGATGGTTAAGTGGTTTCAGTCACTATTAATGTTTGCCTACTGCAGCAATAACTTGTATTTCACGTTTTTTCCCAGGGATGGGAGAGGAAGAAAGGAAATGAGGAAGTTGGTTGTACAGTTTTAGTTTAACTTGGTTAGCACTTGTTCAACTGGTGTATGTGTTACAAACCTAAGAGTTGCTTTTATTCATGCTCATTTGTGCCCAGCATTCCTGGGAGTTCTGGAGTTGTAGTCTATTGAAGATCTAGGCTTGAACTGCTGTTGTCTTTGTGGTGTTCACTGTGCAGCAGGACCTGGAAAGTTGGCATTTTTTGCAAATTTAAAGTATTCCTCAGTTCTGGCATTGCTGTGAGGTGTCATGAACATTGTCAGCAATAAAACTTTGTTCTGGATGCCTTTTGCACTTGTTGCTGTGCTCCTTTCCATCTTCTTTCCAAGCAGTCATTTCCACCTTCTTTTTTTCTTACTTCATTTTTTCCAGCCTTTTGTTTAGCAAGGAATGACATTTTACAAACAAATCAAACCCGAGATAATCTAAAAACTTCCGAGCTGACCCTACCAGGAGTGGAGTTTTAGGTGGGGGATGATCTCAACGAGGAGGTAATCACATGGTCTCCTGTGCCGTGCTCTGGTCCGTGAGCTGTGTGTCTGCCATTCACCTTGGCTGGCTGGAGCTGAACTTGGCTGTTTGTGCCTGTTTAAGAAGTTAATCTTTCTGAAAGGCTGAAAGCTGCTTGGCGTGGTGTGGTTGCCTCAGCTACGGGAACGTAAACCAGTAACGCTGGGGAAAACAGAGGGATAAACATTTGCTGCTCTTTATTTGCGTGAGGAATTGCAAGAACCTGGGATACATTTAGCGACTTGGAACAATTTTTATTTGAGTGCTGGCTCTGTCATGACCTCTGCACATTTGCTTGATGAAACAAAGTACTCAAGCCTTGCAATGGAATAAGGAAAATCTGTTAAGATTGTAGTCCCTTTACATCAGCTGACCTTGGTCTGACTAACAAACCAATTTGGCTTAATCCTTGTTTTTTAATTAAACATCAGATACTTGAAGGCATAAATCACTGACAATTAACCAAAGCATCTAGGAGGCGTGATCATTGGTCTCTATACTGCACAGGTTGAGAAGCTTGTGCATAGGTTGATATTTCAAATTAAATGTATAAAGGTGAAAGAAAAAAGGATGAACATAAGAACCAGAGAGCTTGCTTATTGGTGTTCCTGTGAATTAATTTCATCTGTAGTTTTTTCTAAACGCGCGTTCAGATTGCACCATGCAATAGTTGTGTCACTCACTTGGAGGCTCTGAAGTGACATTTATTAATGGGGCCTCCTAAGACAAAGTTGGTTTATGATGCAATCTGTCCCCTCTCCACTGAAGTCACAAGCGTGTGGGCTCTGCATCTGCTGCTGCTTGCTGTCTCTCCCATCTTCTTCCCAAGCCCTGGGGAAAGAGATGAACAAGATGTTCGTCATCTCAAGGTTGGAGAGTGTGTTAAGAGGTCACTAGTGTCATTTGGTGAATTTTCTCTTTTAATGTACGGTGTTGGAGCCATTTGAGCAAATTTAAAGCTCAGGTCCTATAGAGTACATAAGGAAGATGGGTGCAAATGTGACCCTTGTGTGCATTGCCCCCTTTTTTTGTGTGGTATGTGATGCCACATGAGAAGTGCTCAGACATATAGATTGGGTGTAGGTTTTTTAGGCACTAATAGTGATGCAGGATGATGTTTGCAGACTTTTATGGGTAACACTTTTATGGTGTCCTTTCCTGACTGCTGTCAGCCTTTATACTTTTGTGCTGCTGTGACTTTCTAAGATGTGTGGTCTGTATGTTACTAAAAACATACAGCAAATAAACTTGTCCAGGCAAGAACATGACCTTGATGCACAATCATTACCTAGAGCCCTAGGCTGGAAAGAATTATTAGCGTTGGAGATCGTGGTAAGGAGTCATCTTCCAGGTTGGTCTCTAAATATAGTCCTTTAAAGGTTTTAGCAATGCTTTTGGACTATAATTTTTTAATTGCAAGGGACATAAATCTTGTTGTTACAAGGGAATGCAAAAAAAACCCACCCAAACTTCTTTCAATTCATAGTACATTCCTCATTTTACAAAACAAAAAAGTGCCTGAGAGATGTTGAAGAGTGTACACCTTTTGAAGCTGTGGGCAGATGAATATTCAGCCTATGAGCCAGGAGCAAGATGCAGCAGGGATTATGTGAGAGCTTTGTGTGGGAGGAATTTACTTCCCATGGTTTACATAGAGTAAAAAGAGAAGACCCCTCTTTCCTTGATGGGAGTAGCTCCAGTAAAGTCAGAGCTGCTATTCACATGGAGGAAGATTTGCAGATGGAAGTCTAATTTAGATGCATTTGTTTGTGTAAGGCTGGTTTGGTAATACAGATAATACACAATTTATTAGGTCTGTAAAACTTTCAGATTTCCATCCAGTTTAAGAAGAATTTATTGGAATTTACCACTCTGAAAAATGAGCCTGTCATTTCCTAGGGAGTAGTAAAGAACACTGGCCAAGATGATAGTCTTTCAAGACACAGCAGTGTTTCTGAGTGGTGTTTGTGGGCTGCCAGGCACAGAGTGCCTGAGAGGGCACTGTAGGTACTGTGGTGTTATAATATCTAACCAACCTCAGCACGGCTGGTTGAGCATTGGTGGAGGTTCCTGACTTTGTCCATGACTTGGAATGCACAGGAGTAGCAAAGCCCTGTAATGCAATACAGGAGGGTGGTGGAGTTGGAATTAATTTGCTGGGAGTTGCCTTTTCATGAGAGAACGGGGAGTTTCTGCTCCTGAAAGAGACCTCCTATTGGATCTGCCAGACCCAAAGATCCAACATCAGGCTTCATAACTTTCTCTAGCAGTACTGTTAGGAGAGTGATGAGTTGGAGCAGAATCTCTTCATGTGAAGCAAAAGTGAGTAGCCCACGCTGAAGACCAGACAGAGCTGGGTCCTCAAACAGGTCAAAAATGACAAAACAAACTTAATGACGCCTGTGCTTTTTTGAGGTGCATTCCTTAAGCTGCTGTGGTTGTGTCTGTGTTGGGTTATACCTGTATTTCTTTGCTGTGTTGGAGCAAACTCTTTGAATTCTTTGCATGCGTTGAACACCTTGCTCAGTCCGACTGCACGTGACTGTTATCTGAACACCAACAACCTGGATGCTCATCATTTCCATTTAAGCTGTGATGCATTTGGTGACCTTTGAGAAACTTTCCTCTTGCTGCTCATGTTCCACTCCTTGCCCTCTTAAGGTGCAGGATGATACTTAATGGTTTTTTCCTCCTGTCACTCCAGAAAGGGCTGGAAAATTCTCTTTCAAAAATCACTTAAGTATTTTTTTGTCTGCCTTAGGGAACTTTCCTCCCAGTCTTTGTCTCTGCCTTGTATTGTCTTGTAGCAACGTTTCCCTAGGAACACAGTGTACCTGAGAGGCAAGACATGTGCTTGTTTTGGTGGTTAATCATCGTGGGTGCTGATGTGGAGTAAGTTTGTGAGGCCAACAGCAATGATCAAAGCTGGTTTTTAACAGAAGTGATGCTGGGTGTGAGAGCTAGGGTGCTGATGGGACACAGTTCCAATGGGAGGAAGCATAAGCTGCTGACTTTTCAGCTTTTTTTGGAGAAGTGTAGGACATAAAGGATCATTTTTCTAAGGTGGTTATGTATTAAGGCAGCAGCTGGACAGAGGAGAACCAGCATTTTTGATAGGTCCAAGAGCAGCATTGTGCAATTTTGCCTCTGTGCACCTTGAGTGTTCATTCCTGTCGTGTTCCAGCCACCCAATACAAAACCTCTTCAGAGGATGGAGACTGCAGTGGACTTGTGCTACTTATCCTGGCTAAAGGATATTCTTCTTGCTGCCTTGTTTTCCCCTTCCATTACTCTCCTCCAGCCTGCTTTTGTTGAGCTGGTTTGGAGCTGGGCTGCTGCTTGCAGGCAGGAGATACGAAGTAGTGTGGGAACAGCCTCTTGCTGACGGAATCCATGAACTGGTGATAAAGAGAAGTCCTGAGACATTCTTCTGCAGTCCACAGTCCAGATTGCTCTCACGCTCCCTTCTGCCTTGTGTTTATCATACCCACTCCAAGCAGTCTGGGAAAGGGGATGCTTTTGGATTGCTTTCATTTCAAAAAAGGGAAGAGGTTGAAACACTTGATCAGGCATGAGAGGTGAGAGTAAGGAACATGGTGAAGTGTCATTTAAGTAATCAGAGCACTTCGACACATTTTAGACGAACTGTTGCAGTGTAAACCTGATTTCCAGTGGAACAGTCAGATGAGGGATGTTTTTCTACAAGGCAGCATTGTGGAAGAGCTCAGCCTTATGCTTTGGGAATGAGGCTGAGCTTCTTGGGAGAAATTCTGCAAAAAGAACCAAGACCACCAAAACGCCCTCCATTACTCTAGACTTGTAGAAAAGCATTGCTCAGAGGCACATCTGGGCACGTGCTGTGTTGTGTGGCTCAGACACTCTGTGGTCAGTGGCAATCCTTCCATTATGTTTCTATGTCAAGTGGCCTCGGGCAGAGGGAGCACAATTTACCTGACTAAAGGGACTTCAAAATGATTCCTGTTTTTGTCATTTATGTGCATCAGGACAACACAGTAGAGACACATACTTACAATAAAAAGAAAACTGAATCTGCATTGTTCTCTTTTGCTTTTTTGTGGGCCATTTGGTTCATGACTCACGGGCTCTTGTAGAGGCTTCTGAGCCAAAAATGCAGCTGCATTTTTCTGTCACATGGTGCCTTGCCAGATCCAGTAATAGCAACTTTTGGGCAAGAGAGAAGAGAATAATACAACCTGCCTTACTGCAAGTGTTTGTGGAACCATACTCGTGGGAAGTTGAAGATGATTTTCATAGTGAGCAAACCTTTTTATGAACTTCCTCCATCTCCTCATCCCTATGCATGTGGTGCTTGTTAACACCCTGGATGCTTGTGGAAATAGCACTGCTAATAAAGGACATCTCCATGGTTTTGTGATGGAAGACCTGTTACCAGTGACTGAACTGAGAGATATTCCTGGAAGAGTAAAATCCAGTAGTAGGGGAGAGGGTTTGAATTACAGCTGGAAAGTGTTGAGAAATCCTTTTGGCAGGTGTATTCAACTGAGTAAAGAAAAGCAAAGCAGAGACCTGATGGATCCTTGAAGTGGAATTTATTCCCTGTGCTATGCTTCTCAAGGAGTTCATCAGCATGTTTTGCATATCTTCAGTCCCCAAATTTGTGCTCTTGTCTTTCATCTAAGATTTTAGTTTTACACAATGCCATGAGAAAGATTTATTCTGTTAAAAGACAATGTGAATCCCTTTAAAATAGAGTGGTGGGTGGATAGTGTGGCCCTTCTTTAACACCCTCTGTAGAAGCCCTGTGATACTCATATTTGCATCTGATCAGAAGACAGCCTTTAGGCTTTGAGCCATGTGCATTTTTTCCCAATTAAGCAGTTGTGTCCTATGTTGGATCCTTCCCACAGAGTATGGAAAATAAAAGATGCTTTTAGTCTTTCCAAAATTTGTAACAGCACTTGATATTTAGCCCATGTTTTGCCTTTTATGTAACATATATGCTTTCTTAATGCAGAAATTTTGAAGTACTTTTCTTTACAAGCTTATGAAACTTCTTTTATCCATTACTGAAGTGCTGCAAACACAGACTATGACTGTAAACAGTATGTGCTATTGGCGAAGAAACTATCATCTTGGAGGCCTTTCTTTTAAAGATTGCATTTTTTTCTACTTTAGAAAGACATTGGCTTGCCAGAGTTTCAGCATTGCTTCTTTTCCCCCTCTGCAGCTTGTGATCTTTCTTCTTGGGAATATAAATATCATTCACATTTTATTGTTCTTTGTGCATGATAGTGGAATGTGGGGTTTGTCCTGCTGCTGCAACCCATTGTGCTGGAGGTGTTGACCAGAGAATGTCCCCATCACCACAAGGAAGGGACACATGTGGATCTCCAGCCAAGCAGTGCTGCAGCAGTTATTTCCAGCAAGGCTCCTGAAGTAAGAAACAGATGTGCTTGTATTGGGACTTTGAGTTACAAACAGACATGGATAGGAGGGAATGCCACCTATGTTTAGACCACGCTGTTTTCTGTGTCCTGTTGTTCTTGGCATCAGGAAAGAGAGGAAGGGTCTGGGAACAGAGCAGTAGCTGAACAAAACAAGGTGAATCAAGGGCAGAGCAAGAAGCTTAACTTGCAGTTTCCTTGTCTTTGTTGGTTTAAATCTGACCCTCCACATTGTTTAATGTTTTGTATTTCATTTCCTCAGTTGCTTAAGGAATGGTTGAGGCTGGCAGAGATGCTTCAAAACCATGGTCAGGTGGGGCATGCAAGATTTGAAATAAGAACTTGGTTTTTACTTCCAGTGGAGACTCATGTTATATTTTAAAATAGGTCAGAGTAATTATTTGCTTATTCCAGCAGTGCAGAGAAACCTTTTAGTCCTGGTTGGCTCATAATTTCATTCTGTACCCTTGAGGATGAAAAAAGAAAGTCCAACCTCAAGTGTTCTTGCACAGCAGGAACTAAATCAGTGTGTTAGTGGTCAGTCTGGCTTGCAGCACAACTGGATTTGATCTTTTGCTGCATCTCCATGTTGAGCTTTTGTTTCCAACCATAGCACTTTGCTGCTTTCTTCTCCTAGTGCTCTGGCAGTTGAGAAGTGGAATTTGTAAAGAAAAACAGCTGTAGTTCAAGCTGTGGAAAAGTTACTGAAGGCAAATCCCTTGGGGTTATTTGGCTTGGTTTCCAACTTTGAATTTCTCCTGTAAGCGTTTAGAAATGGGCCTAATCCTGAAGTCACGGGCTCGAGAGGAATGTGAAGGTGAAATTCTTCAGCCTTTAACAGAAGCAATAGGACTTGAATGATCCTAATGCTTGCTTTTGACCCTAATGTCATCTCAAAAAAGGAAAGAAACAACCTCTCACCCTCAAATAAATAAAATTCAGTAGGTAGATGTTTATCTCCTCTAGAAACACTGGAAAAACTTCGTTTTTCCCTGTTGCTGTGACTGACCCCACCTTTGCCATTCCTCCTTAATCACATGCATAGCCCCTAGCTCATGGCCTCTCTGGAGGTTTGCATGGGAAGGTCTCTGTTGCTTAGGAATTAATCGGCTTGTGCTGGCTGTCCTTCCTCCACCTGAAGTTCTCAGGTGATCTCTTCCTCTTGCGTCACCCCTAAGAACTTAGATGTCAGAAAGAGCCTCACCCTGAGGAATTTAGAACTCAGGGAAGAGCCCTTCCCATAGGTCCCTAGGGAAAGCCCCGGGTTTCCCAGCTGGATCCCCTCCAAGCACACAGGGATGCTGGGGTGGGGCAGGCACTGGGCTTTCCTTGGAATGTCCCAGCGCTCAGGCCCCTTCTCCCACATCAGGAACCCGCTCCAGCAGAAAACTGATGTGTCAAAAGAAACGTGGGTGTCAGCAAACAGCAGATGTGTGGCTGGTGGCAGCTCAGGGGTGAACAAAACCTCTTAGTGGCCACTGTTTGGGGCTGCCATAAAGCAATTGTTGAAACCTTACTAGAGATGAAATCTCTTTCTGGAGGAGGGTTGGCAGTGACCTGTGGAAGAGCACCTCTAAAGTTTAGCTGTGTCTTCCCAGCACTGGTCAGATTTCCCTGGATGATCCAAGAGCTGCAAGATCTATTCCCTTTTCAAAAGGCTAGCTGAGATTTTCTGTGAGGCCGTGCCTCTCAGTGAAGGGGCATTTTTTTTTTTACCTGTGGCACCAACCACTTCTTGGGATCTGATGGGTTGTCTGTGATCTCTAGCAACCTCTAGTGCTAAATCCCTGTGCTGTAGGTTTGCACCCCTTGTATTTTGTTTTGGTGGGGGTGCGAATGATTATTTGAAACTGCTAGGAAGAAAATTGAATGGATCAGGGCATGTGTGATGAATTTCTCAGAATACTTTTCTTCATCTAAACCCCTTCTTTGTTTAGATTTCTGAGCGGACATGAAATTCTGCTGTCTTTATTTTCTGTCTGTAGAAATGCCAGAATTTACTAATTTATCCAAAGCATATTATTTCTTATTATTTGTGCACAGAACACATGAAAGTTAAATTGGCATCAGTGTGTCACTGCTTTCCATGGCTTAACTCTTTCTAATCCTAAACATGCTGTGGAAGAAGTGCATGTGTCCTTAGTTGTCATTAATGAAATGTATATTGGAGCATTTTGTAAATATAGGTCAGGAAAACATTGTTTAGAACAGGTGTCGTGTGGAATAATGTGTAGATTTAAGTCTGCTGTTGTCAAGGGCAGGGCACCTAGAGAAGGAAAAAAAACCACCCAGTAGTAAAGTTATTATCTTGAAAAAGATAGCTCATGCATCAGCAAATGAAAAGCACAGAGAATAAAAGCATTTGACCCAAGGTAAGAATAATATTAAATACTGTGGTATGATCCCTGTTAAAATGTTCTCCTTCAGAAGTAACAGAAGTGTTGAGCAACCTTGTGCCTCAAGACTAGACAGCTGGATCCATGGTTTAGATGCTGATCGAGGGCCAGTCAGTCTGGACACAGGAACAGGTGTGTGTTTCATGAAGTGATAGTTTACAGAGCACTGCTTTTACTGCTAGGGTTATTCCTCTCTGTTGTCAAGTAGGGGATTTATTTGTGTTCTTGGATGAGGAGGTAGGCTATTAAATCTGTGGTGTTAAAGTTTTTGTGTAGGGGCAAACTAGTGAGTATCTGTTTGTGGCTGGGAAAAATTCCTCTGGTGCCCTCTGCAAGATGCACTTTGTGCATAGAGGTAATACTTCCTGACAGTCTTGTTCTGGGTCAGAGGGCAACCAAAATGTGTTACCAGAAACAGGCTGTGATCAACTCAATCAAAACATGGAGCAAAACCTTTCTTGATGCTAAAAAATACTGATGAGGCTATGCACGCTGTATTGAAAAGACTATGGGTGCAATTGAAGACACCCTCCCACCTCAGGAAAACCTGCCAGGGAGTTTTAATTGCTTTTCATTAAGTTTTTATTTTTTGTTTTGTTACCAGCTAACCCTGTTTAGTGCTCTGCTGAATGACAGTCAAGTCCTGGAGAAGGCGGGCAATGTCTGACTGGAAGATTAGCCACAATTGCAGGAATATGGGAAAGAGGAGATAGCAACAGTTTGAGGCTGGGTTTGCAAGAGGTGAATCACCACTTGCATAGGTGTAGATAGGCACTTGAAAACCCTGTGTGCACGTGGAAATGCGGGTAGTGCCTTTGCTTGATTGCTGTGTGCGTGCCTGGGTAGTGCCCACAGTCCTGTTGACACTCGGGTGCTGTTGCACAAGTGGTCATTTACAGGTGCACTGGGAGAAGGGTGTGTCCTGACAACCTTGTCAAGTTAGTTGGCTTCAACTTCTTGTTTTTCCTTCACTGAGCAAAAAGCTGTACCTGCTTGGGGTAGGTGAGGAAGGGGAGGGTGTTCTGTTGGATGAAAACTGTTGTCATTGCTGTAACTAAAGACCCTTTAGTTAAAGATTTTTCCTGGGGATGCTCGGGGGATAAGTCGCTGATGTACTGGCAGGTACGTCAGCAAAGTTGCCCAATAGCCTGGTGTATCTCTAGTAGGATTTGGTAAAGGATGGTAGCCCTCATGTAATTTGTTTTTGTTTTTTTGAGGATGCCTAGCAGCTGGCAGTGAAGTCATCACAGTGGTAGTTGGGTGACTGGTTGTAACTCTTGATTAATGGGGAGGAGTGTGCTTTGCAGAGAAAATAATGAGTAGGTCTTACTGTGGCCACCTCCAGCTCGTGTGTGAAACACATGGGAGGATTCAGGCACCTCCAGGATTTCACTTGGCTGTGTGAATGCAGAGCCAGTAACAGACTCAGTTAATCTCAGGTTGTATTTGATGTCAGACTTTGAGACAGAGGTTATATGAGCATTTACTGACTTGTTTTAGGAATCTTGTTGCTAGTGGGAAAAGCTTGCTTCTCCCCTGCCATGCACTTGGAGTTACATGCCATGGGTTCTTTTGGTGCTGGGAAAAATCCGTGCCATGTGCTAATGCTATTTGATCGTGTCCCTTGCTTTTCTACTCATAATACACTGCCTTGCTATGTTCTGCCTCTTTGAAGAGGAATTTGTTGCAGGTGTCTCCATTTGTAAAGGGGGAAGAAAACGGCAACTGAATGAAAACAGTCTTTTTGTTTAGAGGGAGGGAAAAGAGAAGTTGAGCTATATGAAAGCAAATCTGGCAACCTGCTGAAGGGTTTGCAGGGTAAAAGATGCTCTGTGGTTGCATGCTGGTTGTTTCCAGCCACCTGCCTTGATGTAGTAAATGCAGATCTGTTGCAGCTGCAAACTGCTGGTAGCAGCACCCTGTGCTACCTTCTGCCTTGGCAAAAGTGAGCAGGAGTGGTAACACATGGAGATGAACAGTTACCATTGTGGATTGTAATAGAATTAATAGTGTATTTTACACGTGACAGAGGAATACAAATATGGCATTTTTCTATTTAGAACAGTGATATACTAGTGACATTTTAAAGGGTTTCTAGATAAGGCACAGCATCTCTTCTTGAGGCTTTTGTTTGAACAAGCATGTGCAAATATTGGTAAGCAGCTTTCCAGCTGATGCTGTCACTCTTCCTTCGCCGTTGCAGTTTTGGTCCTGTCAATTTTCTTATGACCCCTTTGATACTGAACATATGGATTGACCATGGCACTTAACTGCTTCTTGAAATCTAAATAATACTTCTCAGCCCTGATGCTGGTATAGTGCTTTTCATCTGTGCACTTTACAAAAAAAAAAGGTAAAATAAGCCTGCTAAGCTGCAATTTGGTATTGTGTTTATTGACATGAAAGGTCAATAGATTCTAAAAGAGTATTTCAAACCAAATGATTTCTCCTTTAAGCTATATAAGTGCTATGAATAGAAATCAATATTATCTGAAAGTACTTGAGCTTATTTAGTAATAAACCCCATTTAGAAATCTTAGGGTAGGAGCATTCTCTTCCATATGAACAGTTCATGCTGAGTGCTCATCAAATACCTAAATTACCTTATTTGCTGTCAGTTCATGGGTGATATCTCTGTTAAAGCTGTGCTCATAATACTTTCTTAAACGAGGCTGCAGATGGGAGTTAACTCACATGGCACAATGCAAAAGTCATTGCAGCTGTCAACTGAACAGGTTTCACTGGAGTTATGTCATCTCTGTGCAATGGAGTGTTAATGCTGGGAGGAGCAAGCACTACTTGTAAGATACAAGTGGTTGCTAGGACAGGCTTCAGATAAATCTTTTTGTGTTTGAATGTGAGTTTGGGAAAAGGGCTGACTTTGCGTTGGACATCTCTTCTGGATGTGGATGACTGCTGCTCAAAAACTGAGCCTCACCTTCAGCCTTGAGCTTATGGTGCAAGGGAGGTGGGAAGGGTGTGTTTGAGTGGATCTCACGTGCTTGGAGTCAGATGATGGCTCTGGGAAAATGTGATGTGCACTATGCAAGTCTGCAGCGTAAATGCTGAATTGTTCGAGCTATTGTGTAACCCACCCGTAATCTGAGTGCTGCGTTGCAGGTTTTTGTTGCATCATTAAACCTTCTCTTTCATTACTGGTTTTGGACCATTATACAGATATCCTAATTCATATAATTAAGTGCTAGGCAACTCCAGTGACATGTTGATTCGAGCAGTGAAGTGACTTAGTGTCACAATTACGTGGCGGGTACTTGGCGGAGCCGGGCAACAGTGGGCTGGGATGGAGACAGCTTTTGAAGAAAGGGGGAAACGTCACTGCTGTGTGGGTGGAGAGGTGATACTATCCAGATTACAGACTGTACTGGCAGCCATCTGTAAAGCCTTGGCAAGTTGTGTCACTTTCTGTCCCTTTGTGTCCCCTCCCAGCATTTTGCTGTTTAACATCGTGGCAGAGGGATTCTTGCTGCATCCCTCAGTGCAGAGGGACCTTGGTCTTGCAGCAGCTGTAATGGGAGACAAGAATATAGATTTGTTCTTTGTATTTTATACCAAGATACCTCCTTAACATGTAGGAGAAAGCCTTGTGTTAATGTGTCAATGCATGTTACATGCTGGTGTTTGGTTTCAGCAGGTACGTGTGCCCTTCTTTGTCACAAGGCTTCTAAGTACAGTAAAACTGTATTTCTTTATTTTTTTGAGTATTTTTGTAAACTATGTGGAAAGGAAGGAGAACATCACTTTTGTACATGGGGAAAGTCAGATTAAACAAGTGAATTGTGTGGGATTCAGGGCTGGAGCAGGAATGCCTTGTACTGATGGGGAGTGTGATTTCCTTCTGTGGTGATGGAGCTCAAATACCTTATTTAGATCAATTTTACATACAGGAACTGAGAAACAGGTCACATTGATTGGGACAGTTTTGAACAATGAAAGCATGGGGATAATCTCATAATCTTGATGTCATGCCCTTGCTTTGAGCAGCATGATGGACCAGACAAGCCTTTAAAGTGAAGTTTTCACATGAATCTTTTTTCCAACCACTCTGCCTTCTCTCATATCCCATTCTGGGGGTGACATGTCATCTTCCCAGGAAATGTCTAGCATGTCCTGTCATGACCTGCACCCCGTATTTCAAAGAAAACAGGCCCATTCTGTTAAGTGGGGAACTGTGGTTAAGTGGCATTTTCCTGTGCCCTTGAGGCATTGTGTTGGTCATCTTGATGATGGCCATGCTGAAGTAGTCCTTGCCTTCACTATTCATGCTTCCTCTGTTTCCTGGTCTTCTGAAGGGGATTTGGTGTGGGCCCCATTCTAGCAAGAGGCACAACTCATTAATGACTGTCACCTGAATATCATGCTAGAGGAGAGAGGAAGAAGAACCTGTTGCAGAATTAAGAGTTTTTTAAAAAAGATTGTTTTAGGAATGTCTGAGGGCTTGAGATGTTAGTGCAGCTTGCTGCTGTTTGCTTTGTTTTTTAGCTAATCAGTCTGATACTGGTTCCCAGTAAGTAGGAGAGTGGTGGTCTTGCCATGGTGGTTCAGTGAAATGCTAATCTCTTGCACAGATTTTAAACTGTCCACAAGTTCAGTTTTAATGTCTCCAACAGACAGCCGTGATGGTCTTGTGGAAACAGTTTGAAGTCCTTATCTCAATTCTGATGTGGTTTAACAAAGCTGTCTGGAAAGAAGCAGTTGCTATTTAGGATGAACATGGTGACAGGCTGCAGTTTAAAGAAGAACAAATTTCGGGACCAAGTCCTGCTTTTGTTCGTAAAAACTAATGGGTAACAAAAGTATTATTCTTTCCAGTTTTTCTTTTGTTCAATTTTGAAGGCTGAGACCTTGTGTACATTTGAAGAGCACTTGTGCAGGACCATGCTCTTAGAGGTGAGAGGTTTTTCACTGCTTGCAGAGTCCCCATAGCACCTTACCTTCTCCTGGGGAAACAGGTTGCTGTGTGTTATTGCCCAAGAGGTGTCTGTGAGCCCAGGTTGCTGTCCAGAGGCAAAGGAGAGGGCCATAAAGCGTCACTGGTGTCTTTGTTTTGCTGCTTTGTTGTGATTGCTGGTGGAATTAAAAAACTAACTTCAAACTTCTTTCAGTTTTGTGTGCAGGTCTCCAAGTTCTAGAGAGAAAATTTGTGTGAGTCCAGGGCTGGAGTGAGCAGAGAAGTGTTCTTGGTTTGTTGCTTCCTTGCTTCCCTTTTACATGGGACTATTTCTGTTTACATGTTCAAGGCGACACTGTCAAAAGAGTTTGGGTTTCAAAAGTTAACTTAGTGTATATGAAAGAATATTTGACTCCCATCTCTTGGTAATCAGGATTGATGGGGCTGCAGTTAACATCTTAGTATTATTGCTTGCTCTGCAATGTGTACAGACATGTGAAATATGGATGTTTTACTTTCTATTGTTTTAAAATTCTTGGCTTTTCTTCATCCAGTATGCCAAGTCAGATTCTACTTTCTAAACAAAACCCATCATTTACTTTCAGTGGAATGTTGTGTGTGTCAAAATGTGATGAGTTGCAATCTGCCCTCCACTCTTCATGGTACAAATGTAGCTTGATGCAATGGCTAGAGGATCATGCTGCATTTACACTTGTCCAAAGCAATGCAGATTTTAGGCAAATAATGTTTTTTTTCTTCCATTTATATAGGATCATAGAACTTTATAGCTTGGAAAAGACCTTTAAGATCATCAAGTCCAACCATTACCCAGCTCTGCCAAGACCACCACTGAACCATGTCCCTAAGTGCCACTTCTCCACATCTTTTAAATGCCTCCAGGGATGGTGACTCCACCAAGTCCTTGGGCAGATGTTCCAGTGCTTGACCAACCTTTGGTGAAGAAATTTTTCTTCATATGCAATCTAAGGCTCCCCTGGCACATTTTGACCCGGATTCCTCTTGTCCTGTCAGTTTTTACATTGGAGAAGAGGCTGACCCCCACCCGGCCCATCGATCCAGCCTTTCCAGATCCCTCTGCAGAGCCTCCCTGCCCTCCAGCAGATCAATACTCTGCCCAACTGGGTGTCATCTACAATCTGACAGAGAGTGCCCTCACTCCCCTCACCCAGTTAAAGGGGTTAAACAGGACTGGCCCCAGTACTGAGCCCTGGGGAACACTAGATGTGACTGGCTGCCAACTGGATTTCCCCCCATTCACCGCCACATTCTGGGCCCAGCAATCCAGACAGTTTTGAAGCCAGTGAGCAGCAGAATCATAGACCCATCCAAGCCCTAAGCAACCAGTTTCTCCAGGAGAATGCTGTGAAACAAGGTGTCAAAGGCTTTCCTAAAGTCTAGGCAGATAATATCTGCACCCTTTCCTTCATCTACTAAAGGGTCACCTTGTCATAGGAGGAGATCAGGTTAGTCAAGCAGGACCTGCCTTTCCTAAACCCATGCTGGCTGGGTGTCATCCTCTGGTTGTCCAAGGAGTGTGTCCACATTCCCTTCCCTAAGGAATTTGGAAATACAGTTCTGACCATCAGCCAAACGTCTGGAAAGATGTTGTGAGCCAGTCTCTCCTGGGAGATGCAATAGAAGCAGGAAAAGAATGTCTTACAACGAGAATATCATGATGTGTGAGTGTAGGCTGTGTATTCAGAGCAAAAGATTGCAGCAGCACGCAGTTGTACACCCAACAATTTGAGAGATGAGGAAGAGAAGCAATGTTTTTCTTGACAGCATTTGATGTGAAATTGTGGAGAGGTTTTATAGCAAGCAACAGCCAAAACTCAGAAAAACCCCAGAGGTTTGTTTGGGTGCTGGGGACTGGCTGTGCTTGGGTGTCTTGTCTATGAAAAGGTTCCAGCTGTATCAGATAATCCCAAATAACCCAAAATAATCAGCTGTCCACCTCCTAGACCATTACTGCCCTCATCTTGGCGCTGCTTTTTGAATTTGTTGAAAGCTTCACAATGGCAATTAGAACCAGATGGTGAGATAACATGTCAAAGTGCTCAGATGGCAGAGCAAAAAAACATGGAACACATCTCAGAAGAATAAAATAGGCTTGGGTTCAGGGAAAAAAGAGCAAATTTGAGGAGTGGTTTCCTCTGTGCCGGGCACTGGGGAGTATTTGGGAAGGGTGGGAGTTCGCTGAGGAGGAATCAGCAAAGTGACTGGAAACCCTGAGATCCACTTGTTGGGCTGCTATCAAGCATATTTAAGAGTCCCAACTGATTCCTCTCAAATAGCTTATCAACACAGAATAATTTCTTTTTTGTCTGTGTTACTCACTGCTGTTCATTTAATTTAGAAATGTAACAAGAGTACCTTTTGATGCTTTACTTCTCTGCCTCTTGAGGATGTATCAGATGCAGATCACCTCTAAGCTATTGGGCTTTTTTGGCAAAACGACTCATCTCTTACAGCAATGGCATATATAATCCACAGGGCCATGCTAATGTTGTCTTCTTAAAATTCTAAATGGCTGTAACACTGTCCTTAAATTTGCTTTTCCTCTCTCTTCACAAAGAGTGTTTCAGTAATTCATCAGTGGCCTGGGTAATTTCTGCTTTAGCTGTCTCAGTGTGGAGGAAGCAAGACCATAAACAGTCTGCTATCAAATAATTGTGTTCTAACAAAAGAGATGGGGTTTTCCCCCTATTTTTATTAAACTCAAGCAAAATAGGTTCTGCAAAGGGAGGTGTCAAAAGGACTCTCCTTTACATTCTCATTTACTTTAGTGAGCACTGTGGGATATCATGACTATAGGCCCTTTTAGGAAGAAATTATCCAGAGTTACAGGTTGTTTGGAATATTGGCAGAGCTGTGTAGAAGCCAAATTGCTTTTTATAAAGCTACTGTATGTCATCATTTTCTTGTGATAATAGTGAGTAGTTTTTCATTTGTAAAGCAGTAGGAGCTCACCCATGAAACATAATTTTTAAACCCATCTTTTTAAGATTCTGAAAACAGGAGCTGTGTTAGTGTTCATCAACACTTGGTAATGATTTCCCAGTAAAAGAGGAGGAGGAGGAGAAATCCCCATGAGGAAATCCTTCTGAAATGGGCGTGCTTAGGCATGCAGGAGTTGTCCCATAATGATTTCATGGGAAGCAGAAATCAGTTCTTTGGGGAATTGATACTTTGATGTGGCCAACCTTACTGATTGTGCAGGCTCTTTACATATAGAACTAAAATATATAAGAATTTTTAATGTTATTTGCTTCTTCCTGTAGCAATCTAAAAACTACCACAGAGTAAAACCAGACAAAAAACGGTGAGGAAGCATTTTATGATCTATGTTAGTTTTTCATTGCTAGACCAGTTTATTTTCTCCAGTTGCTAATACTTTCCAGGTCCTGAGCATCCAAGTGAGCTTTCCATACACACACCCTCATTCCTTCGTGGAGATGAGGAAAAACCTGCAGTGATTCACAGCATGCTCACTGTCTACCCTGGCAATGTTAGCCATACCCACAGTCCTTGTTGGTTCAAAGGGATAGCAGCAAACCCTGCTTTCTCTGCCAAAATATACAAATAGAGTAATAAAAGCCAAGTTAGCAGTGTCTCATAAATGAGTGAAACCACTGTATTGTTACTGCTTGTGCCTTGGAAAGAGCTGTTCCTTGGAGATCAACACAAGATGGTAAATAGTTAATCATTGCTTTATCAAACAGTAACCATCTTCTAAATGGAGGTCCTGAAAATAACACGACAAAAATGCCAGAGGAAAGTTCCAGTCTGCTTGTTTGTGACTGCAAGGGTGGTTTTTACTGGTTAATGAATCCAAAGAGTGTTTGTACGCTCTGAACTGGGATTTAAGAGTTCAGGTAATTCCACTTTCAGCTCCAGTAGTTTGGCATAAGAATGTAATTCAGAAATGTGTGACATGGCAGTGAAGGAATTCATGCACAATCGTCATACTTTAGGAGGATAATTTTTTTCTGTTTTTTCTCTTTGGTCTACATCTAAATAAACATATTTGTAGTAAAACACAGTACCCTGTAGTGCCTTGCAAAATACTCTCCCCATTTCTTGGCAGAATGGATAAAAGAGACTTCTAGCTGTTAATATTAAGAAAAAAATTTGTGTAAAACCAGCATTGAGGTATTCAGGTGATGGAGTTCTTGTGTAGATGGAGGAGATTTATTGTGCAGTGCTTCACCTTCCAGTCCTGTAGGTTCCCCGGCTAATTCACACAGTACAATTGATTTCCCAGCTGGTAACTAGTTTTGCCATTGTTACTTCTGTACTTGTAATTGCACTTTGAGGTTGGCAGGTTGGCTCAGGCTGTGAGATTCCCAGATTATGGATGTTTTCCCAACAGGGAGAGTGCAGGGGCAGAGTCTCTCTCTGGTAGAACAGGAGGAGGCAGTTGATGTGTTGTGCTTGTGTTCATTGGGATATGTGTGTGTGTGTGGAGCCACATCCTTTCCTGGTGTGGTAACCAAATGATGGTCTGAGATACCCTGATAACTTTGATTTAGCTAGTAAAATCTCCCACACAGCATTTAATAAACTATAGCCCAACCTTGGCTTTTTCACTTTTTGACCTTTGATTCACTTTAACTGCTCTTTTTAGGTATGCTTTGGAGACCATCCCTATGGATGCATCTACTGAGTAGATTTTGCCCCAGAGCAGAAAATCAGCCTGTGGAAAAGTGCAGGCAACCCAGAAGGATTTGGCAGAGACGTCCTGGTAGATTTGGGCTTCAGCTGCTGGTCACCGTCTGCCATCATCTACCTTTGTTCTTGTTAAAACACCTTGGTGTAAGGGAGTCCACAAAGAATTTGATGAAGTTTATCTGGGAGAGGCTGTGTTGATGGATGCAAAGGACTTAAGGCCTGCTTAGTTGTTTGGGATACTGTGATGGACAGCAGATCAGCAGCTCAGATCAGGGGATAAACCAAAGAGCAGGACAGCAGCAAATACAACTCAGCAGCACAGTTATACTTAGGTGGTGCCAGATGCCCACGTGTGTCTATAAATAGCCCTGTCCATAATGTGGCCATTGTCCTGTGTGTGCCTGTGGAACCACATGGGACTGCTGCAGGAAGCAACACATGTCTCCCACATGGCTAATGAGGGAGAGGATTGTTTCCATCCCCCTTGGTGAAGGTGTTGCAGTGCCAGTTTGGGTGTTGGGACCGCTCTCAGCCATGCTGACCCTTGCACCTGGTGACTCCTTCTTCTTCTTCCCCCTTCCAGGAGCTGAGTGTTGTGACCTGCCCTACTTCTCCCTGCTCAGTGTGGGAACGACCTGAAGAACATCTTGGAGCCACCTGTACTGCTTCATGCAGTTAAAGTAAGGTTGAATGTTTTGGCAGATCTTTCAGGTATACAGCAGGATTGAGATGAGGGGTTTGGGAGAATGGGTTTGCCCATTGTCAAGCCATTTGTCAAGCTTACCCTTGACAGGAGGAGGGGATGCTGATACCAAAGCAATTACAATGATATAAACAAATTCAACAAGTTGTTTTGCCATAAAATACAATCTCTTTGTGGTGGAAGTAGAAAAGTGATTTGTGGTGTTGCCTCCTGTATCAACCAGATGCCACAGTATAAAATAGCACTTAACACTTAAAAACATCAGCTGTTTTTCCCTAATATTTAAGATACAGCTTTCATGTCCCTGGGGCAGGCATATGGTTAGAGCCTCAGGATTTCCACGGGAGCCAGCCGGGATCAGAGCTGAGGTGCCTCCCGGTCGGCACAACGGCTGTCCGTCTGTCTGCCCCGGAGCACTCGTCTTGTTGAGGCTTCTGGGTTTGTTGTTCAGCTAACACCAGCTTCTTGGTGTGGTGAACCAGATCACAGGATGGATCTGACCTAAAAGCGAGTATATGGTTATTGCAAAACTGACAGGAGCTGTTTGGACTCGTGGATTGCCAGCCTTTCTCTCCAAAAAGACTTGAATGTGTAAAAACTGTTACCCTGAAGCAAAGAAACTGCCTGAGTCTTGCCTGGAAATGGGTGCTTGCCGTGTGTGAGCTCTGTCAAGGGAGGGAGGGAGGAAAACCACAGCAAGCTGCCTCTTTTCTCCTCCCACTGTCCCTAACCTGTTTACCTTCTGCAGTGCCTCATATTTTCCATGGTCTTGCCCACAAGACCAGTGCTTTAACGAGCCTGAGTCCAAATCATTTGGTGTTACTGAGCTGTGGCAACAGCTGGGTGGATTAATCATAAACTGTTGTTACTTGCAGAGAGACAAGTATGTATTGTAATTATTTGGGTTTTCCTTTTTTCAGTGGGGTTGAGCAGTGGAATTATACCAATTTTCAGACTTTGAGAAAGAAATGAAGTCCTTGGCATGATTATGAATGGAACCTACTTTATCAGGAATGAATAAGTGGCTTGCTGAGAGCTGTCCTCCAAGTTCATCGTGTGTGAAGGAGGAATGCACAACACCAGCTGCAGAGAAACAATTTGTGGTTTGATTTATCATAGTATTTCTTAACTTTCTGCTAATTTGGGGAGCGTGGTGAGTTGCTGCAGCAAGCAGTGCTCACTGCTGAGGAAGATTCCAGACCCTTTCTGGGGGTGACCAAGGGGGATGATTTTTTACACTCAGCCACAGCAGCGAAATCTCTGGGGAGGCCCAGCACAGGCAGCAAGAGCTTCTCACCTGAAGTCCTGCCTGGGAACCAGCTCCTGCCTCACATCTGATTTCTGGGTGTGCCTCCTCTGAAGGATCTGGGAAAAAAGAAAGGCTAATTTGCAGTTCAGGAGCAGCATTCTCATACCCTTTCCTTTTTCTACCTGCTGGTCTAGTATTTCCATAATTGTGCTCATAATGACAATCTTTTCATTTCATTCATAAAGTGGTTACTCCTTAATGAACTTCATGTTAATGAGCTCTGTAACATTTAAAATAGCTGCATAACTTGAAAAAAAGAAAAAAGCCATCAGCAATGAAGGGATGGATTTCCACTCCCTGAGCTTAATCCTGTGTTATAACACAATTGTGGAGAGTTGCCTGGCTGGGAACAGCTGCACAGCATGGGCTCTCGCTTCTGCAGAGCTCCTTGTCCCTGAGCTGGGGTAATAAATGATTTACTGGGGAGGCTGGGACCTGTGGGCACTTAACCCATTCATTTCCTGAGGGATCAGCCTGAAAGGTCACTTTGTAAAGGCAGTGGAAAGAAACAATTTTAGGTGTCTGCAAAATGAGGGGTTTTGCATATAGGCGTGCTGCAGAAAGGCTCAGGTGCAGAAGGTGGGGTAGTGGAACTGGGTACAAGCTGTGCTTACTTGGATTTTTATTATTTGATGCTTTATTTAAAAACGGGGCTTGAATGAGTGTTTTCTCTTTCCTGGGTTAGGGATGTAATATTTTCTGTTGCTTGGGGTTTTACTTCCTGTGGGATATTCCCAGTGCAATCCAGTGTCCTGGGAACAGAGCTCTCATTTGCCTTGCAGGGAATGCCACACCAAGTGACTCCATCGTTGCAGTTGCTAAGTGAATGATGTGCATTTTTTGAGCCTGTTGTGCCTCAGAAAGGATGCTTTTTGCTCAGCAAAATGAGCATGTTCACCCACTGCCTAAAGTATGACTTTAGAGAAGAACATTTCCCCATAGTTTTCTGAATTGAAAGAAGAGGAGGAATTACCAACAGTGTATAATTCTGCAGTGTCAGATGTGGTCATGCTGTACCACAGGGAGTGAGGTTAGCACAGGTAGTCCTGTAGGAAACCTGAAGTTTCTGATGAAATTCTCCTCTTCTGGAGTAAAGTGTCAGCCAGGCTTTTCCTGAGTAAGTCTGCGCTGCCTGAAGCTACAGTGGCAGCGTTTGTAAAACGGAGCCTAAAGGGAAAAGTGAGTCTGATGTATTCTTCAGAGAAGAAAAGCACATTAAAATGTTGGCCACTGAAGCTTCTTAGACCAAAATGCAAGTAGAAACATCTTGCATCTTGGTCTTCATGCCATTTTTTTCCCACTCAACCTGTGGCTAGAACTCTCTGCTGTGGAGAGTTAAGGTTGGTGCATGCCTTTATTAAAATAAGCATTGGCTAACTACCTGGTTTGTAAATGCTAGGAAATATTTAATATTTGTCAGCATTAAAGTGTGTGTGGTGTTTTGGGCATCATGGGTTGTTTTCTACTGCAAGGCAGTGTTTTTGGGAATGCAGTACAAGTGCTGTGGTTCGGGAAGCACAGATAGAAGCAAGGCCTTACTGCTCACCTCTAGGGCTTGGGGATGTTGTTTCTTTCACTGAAACCATCATTGCTCAGCATATTTCCTAAAACAGCACAGCCTTGAGAGTCAGAATAGTGAAGTGGAGAAGGTTTTAGGACATGTGCTGGAGTCAAGAAGTGTAGGAATCAATAGTTAGAGGCTTTGCTCTCTCCCCCTGCATATGTAAGGCTGTAGGCATCTCCTTTCTGTTGACAGCTCTCCACTGTGTTTATCCTTTTATGCACTGTGGTGAAATACTCCCCAAAGCCTGTTCTTGCCTCCCTCCATTCTTCACCTCGTCCCATATAATGCATCTCTGTTTTCAAAGGTAACCAGTGACTTGCATGATGCTTCAGCTGCCCAGTTTGATACCTGGGGATTTTCACTGAGCTCCTGGTTAAACCCCCGAAGTCAAGAATCACCCTTAGAAACGTGAGCTGGTTGTCGCTGAGAGCTTCCCCACAGTTTACTGCCAAAATGTGTATCCAAACAACAGAATGTATAGGAAGGTATAGACTGGATTTTGCTCATTTGAGGAGGCAGCTGGAATGTGTGCTAAGGATTTCTGGAAGTTAATATTTGAGCCTGAGATAAAAAGTCTCATGCATACGTGGAACAGCTGCCCCAGAACCTGTTGGAGGACTTAATTTGAGTATAAACATATGTGTGCTTTTGCGTACATGCTGCTCTTTAATTCAAGTCGACTGTTAGGTTTTAACTTTGTTAGGATGTAGCTACTTGAACTGAAGATGTGGTCTGTGCTTTTTATTTTATTATAGAAGCATGATGGCTCCTTTTGAAATGTCGTTTGGATTTTACAAATCGGTATCTTAAGTACTGTTTGTCTTTAGTAATATGTTAGAGGAAAAAATTTACAAGTGAGGGCAGGGTTATATCGGATTACAAGTGAATTGCTTGACAGTATGTGTGTATTGTAAAATGGGAAATTAATCACCCTGTGTTGATGACCCATGGACATTTACAAAAGGCTGGTCTTTCTGTAGCACAAATAGATTCCGGAAACAGGAAAGAGGCTTATGACAAGAGGATGAGATCAGTTTGTATAATTAGAGCTGGCTAATAATCTTTTTTTACTCTCTGTTTTTCCAACTTTTATAGTATCTTTCTTTATTTGCAAATTGGGCGTATGAGCTGTAAGGGAGAGCCGCTGTGATTTGAGTTTTGTAGGTTTGTTCTTTGTACCTACTAATAGGTGTAGGGATGGAGCAGGGAAACACATTTGAGAGGGATCTCTGCCTTCCCCTACATGGGGAAAGCTCTGCTTTTGTTAACCCAACGCTGCTTCATATCCTCCCAGGCTTTGGGCAGCAATTAATTAATCCAGGTGATGATTTTTTTGACAATTATGAGATTGAAATGCTCCAAAAGTAGAAACTTAATGTTGAGACTAAGGGCATTTGGCTAGGTATTAGTCTCTGGAGTAAGACAGGGCTGGCAAAGCTGAGTTAGGGACTTACTATAGCATGGATAAGGCTTAAGCTTATTTTTTAATGTGTGTGTGTATCTGCTTGCCTGTATCTTAGCTTTGTGTTACACTCCATTATTTTGGGAAGGGTAATGGGAAAGGTTTGAGGGAGGCAAGTGGTGTGACCAGGGGGTGGATGCAGCCCAGCTCCCAGCCCAGCAACAGTGTGGTGCCAGTTCCTGCTGCCAGGAAGCTGAGCTACATTAAGCAAAGCGAGTTAATCTATATTTGGGGCATTTTATTAAATCATCAGTCAATTAAATCAGTGATGCTGTGTTAGCTTGTGTTGCAGTGAGGCTCCAGCCCCTCTGCAAGTGGCTCAGCTCTGCAACTCCCCCATTGCTGCTTGGTACCTGCAGGCCACAGAACTATGGTTCCCAACACTGTAAAGAAAAAAATCAGCAGATTTTAGGCAGATTTTGCAATTAAATATGCTCTTTAAATTCTTTTTCCTAAACTTTTGTGCAGTTTCTTCTTGTGAAAGGGATCTCTGTGTGTCTGGTTTTCCTGAGGGTGGCTTGCTGGGTTACCTTTGTGCTTTAGGAGGATAGTGATGGGAGAGCCAGACCAACACGAAACATCTTTTAAACCTCCTTTTTATCCCTTGTACCCAAAAGAAACTCCTGTTTTGTCTGTAGCTGAATGGCAGCATATATTTTTGTTTGCAGACAGGACACAGCTGGGGAGCAGTATCACCTGTGGAAATGCTGCATGAGGGATGTATTTTTATTCCTAAGCAATCCATTTAGTGAGAAAACATCATGTTGAGCGAGTTACAGAAATCCAGATGATTGTACACAAATATCTGGAGGTTTTTTAGTTCTAGGATCAGACTGTGATAGTGACCACAATGCTGAAATATGCTGGTATCTTGTTCGCTACTGCATGTTTGAAATGTGGTTTCTTGTTTCCTCATCTCCTCTCCTCTCCAGGGTCAATGGCTTTTGCTGGTGGTATCACTTTCTTGTGTGTCTGCTAAATAAATTTGGGATGGGTTACTTCTCCTAATGCCTCCAGCCTCCCGTTTCTGACCAATATATACAGATACACAAAATGATGCATTATTAGAGCTACAGAGAAAGTTGTTCTGCATTTGGTATTATGGTGCTTCTCTTAGGGCTTGTTTTAGTCACTGCAATTGGAGCTACTCTATACAAATTTCTCCATGCACATTCGTGAAGAATGGGCTATGGGTTTATTTTTCCTGTCAAAGCTGTTTGTAGGTATTGTCCTGGTTTTTTTCAGTCTCCTTTCACATGAGTTTTAAGGACAGGGCAGCAGTACAGTGCTTACACTGATTAGAAGGGTCATTCATTTTGTGAATGGTGAGTTCTGGTGTTCATTCAGTGTTGAATGAAACTCGTGGAACAGAGTATGTGAACAAACCCATGTCTTGGCTAATACCACAAGTTGAGAGTAACTTACTACAGGTCTGAACTTTGCAAGAATATACCCAGGAAAAAGACCACACAAGAAAATCTAAGTAATAAAACCAACATCAAGTCATTGTTTCTTTCCATTTTCAGAGTTTTTGCTACAGATGAAGAAGAAAAAAAAAAAAAAACACAAAAAACACAAGACCCCAAACTAAACCAAGAAGAGCCTTTTTTCAAATAATTGTGTTATAACAAAAAACGAGGAGACTGATGATGGGTAATACAGCACAATAAAGGTCATACACCACTCAGAAGAAAAGGAGAATATTCCATCTTAGCAATTACCCTGACATTAGGGGAGAACAATAAACTCGTGAAAGACATTGCTGTTTTAGTTCTCTTTGCATGAAATCAAGACTCCAGCAGGAATTCCTCTGTATATGGGCAGTTGGTCTCCTCTCTGCTCCCCTCACTTACCACTTCCCCATCTTTATTTATCTTGTGTAGTTTAGAGCAGCAGCTCTGTAGGGCCTGAAACCCAATCCTCTTGATATTTCCAAGTACTTCATAAATTAGCATTTTGCACAACCGGAGGGTGGAGGAGTGCCCTTGAGGACACTGTGCTTTGTTGAATGAGAAGTGATGTGGTTTTGGAATCTTGATTTTATTTTTGTAGTGCAGCCATATAGAAGGAAGTGATGCAGCTCAGCAGGGGAAGTGAATGTGTGCTCCCAGGAAATCCTGGGATTTCTTTAAACTCTTTCACAACTTCTGGGCTATTTGCCTAAAGGGTTGCCTGTAAGGTGGTTGCCCTGCTGTGGGTTATTGGTGCCCCTGTTGGAAGAAATATGTAAAAGAAATTCTGTTTGTCTTGCTCTCTTGCATATAACCAGCATCAATAGTGCTTTCCTAATTTTTATAGGCTATATGTAGTTTGGACTACCTGGTGAAGTCTTATTCCAGAGCCTTGAAATCAAAGTTTAGTCTCTTCAATGTTACAGGATAATTCTGTAACAAGTAAATTCTGTTGCATCAAAAGAAGAGTAAATCCTCCTTTGGCTTTCATCCCAGGGATGCTGTGATATTTACAGCTGGAAAGCCATCCTGCTTTCTCTGCATTTCTGTTTATCTACTGGAATGCTTTCCATGCCATCTGTAACCATCAGATTCTTCATGTGTTTTTTGGCTGTTCTTTCTTGCCTGCAACCACAAGCTCTTTATGGCTAAGATTGGGTTAGGTTTTCTTCGGGGTTTGGTTTTTTCCTTTGGTACAGCTGACAGTGCATGGGTAAAACTTTGCAAATAAGGATCAATGTTTCTAAAAATCAAATGTTAAAATGATAAATGAAAAGGTCAGGTGCTGAGATTCAGATAAAGTTCAGCAAAGCTTAAACTTGAAGTATATGTCTAACTGAAGTTTACTTAAAATACCTAAAAGCAGAACTTGAAAAGCTTGGAAAAACTCAAACACTTACAATTGAAGTTTGTTTAGTGCATGAGGGAGAGGGAAAGGTAGGCTTTCCCAGCTGTACCACATGGATTAAATACCCCTTGTCCTCTGGTTGTTGCAGTTCTGCTCTGTTGTTTGAGGCAAGAGTGGTTGTTTCTGTTTCTGCCCATCCTGTAGATCTTCTTTCTGACTAA
>WAAE01002780.1:0-28572 GCA_013400495.1 Nicator chloris
AAAAAAAAAAAAAGACGAAAGGGGAAAGGAATTTGGGAGGTTACATTCACTCAGACACTTTTGGATAGTTGTATTATGTAGTTAAATTCAAATGTTACGTAAAATCAAGTATGATTTATTTTGTCCCTTGCTAATCTTCTGAAAGTTAGGTCATCAACACACATATCTGCACATATATATACTGTCCAGTGCAAGTCCCTCTTGCAAGTCTATTAATAGCTCTGTTTCTAAGATCTGCAGCAACTTGGTAGAGTTTCTCTCACACTATGAGCTTGTCATTCTGCAACACAGTTGATCAGTACTGTACACAGTACTCAAAGTTATGAAATTCATTTGGTGACCTTAAGATTTTTCTAGTTATTATTCTGGAAGTACTTCCTGTTATGTCTTAGGTTCTTAGCCCTCTCTATGCTAACAAATCAGGGGCCTCAGCTGATTAGCTAGGCATCTCAGTTCATTTCCTTCCAATCACAAAGTTCTTCCCATTTATAGCAGAAAAATTTTGTTATCGCTCNCCTCACTATTACACATCAAGAAACAGAAAAATTTTGTTATCGCTCTGTGGCTGCACCATTTTGAAACATCAGCTGCTATTCAATTACTGTTTTAAAAAGTCTTCAAGGTTGTCTGATGTTGCATGAAAACAGGAAACTTCTCTGTATGGCAGAGGCTTCCCAATTTTGCTAATCAGTAATCAAGTTCTTAGAAAAAAGCTCCTATGTTTTTCTTTCCTTGAACTTCTATAAGTAATTATATCTTTCATTTTGCATTCTGAATTACCGTCATTAATGAAAATTGATAATACTTCATGTAGTTTTCATAGTTTTCCAAGAAACTGAGATGGTCATGCCTAAATGGTTTATTTTTTTTTCTTCTTGCAATTTGCCAAGACTTATTCTGCCTCATTGTCACTTTACACTAAATGCCCTGTGTTTGAAGACATCATTTTACTCTAGTACTCCTCTCTCTGTAACCACGGTTGTGCATTCCTTGTGGATGCTTCCTCTTTCTGATCTTTCCCATAGAACTTGCTATGTTATGTAATCCTTCTGCTTCCTGATCTTTCTATGCTTTTGGTTTTTTTATAGGGACTTGAAAACTTCAGTAACTACCATGATATCATAAATTACTGAATGTATTCTTCAATCAAGAGACCCACCTAATGGGACACTTGTGTCACTTATTCCAGCATGAAAGATAATTAATTCATTCTTCTGGGTTTATCGGAAGTCTCTATAACCTTACGGTTTCATCTAATTTATATTCTTACTAAATGCATCTTGACAGGCAACACATTTTCTGCTGGATCTGCTCAAATGACAAACCTACAATTTCCTAGCCAGGACTCTTGAGTAATGAAAACCTGCATCTTCACTATGATTTTAAGAGGCTTCAGTTCTTTATTCTCTGTCTTCTCTCTGAGAGTCATTTTTCCTTCTCCTCAACATCTTGAAAATCATTTATATTTCCCTTGGCCACTCAGTTCTGGCCTTTTTTCTTCTAGTGAAAACAGTTTTTCTTTTTCCATTGCCATCTTGCCTTTTCTATTCATTTTCTAGTGGTCTGTGTCTCAAACTGTCTTGCTCTTGCCTCATCCCCCCCCATCCCTATGGTCTTATGTTACCTCCTTCACTTATTTCTCTACTTCAGATTTTGCCAAATGCAGGTTTGAAAATCTGAAGTTGTTTTTGCTTCTGGGATTCTTCCTACAGTCAAACTCACATATGTGTTGATCACTGCCTACGTTGTAGCACTCAGGTCTTCTCTCAGGAGTCCTGTCTGTTGATACTTCATGAGTTAACAGACTCAGTGAAGGTTCCACTAACGGATGATGTAGATGCTAAAACCTCCATATCCAGTAATCCTCATGGTCTCAGCAAAACTGAATTTTTTTGTGGCTAAATGCTTAGTCACCATTACTGTCTTTTCGTACAAGTTCACAGCTTTAAAGAAATAAAGAAACTTCTTCTGGCTTAACCTTCATGCTTCCATCTTCACGCCTGTATAAGCTTTTGTCTGGGTCAATGCTGTCAGCTCACTGAAACTCAGCAGTTAGCTATTTTTCAGCTCTGAGCAGTCAAAAGCAGGAAGATCTCTTAACACCATTAGCTGCAATGCCTAATTCTTACTCCTGAAAGGATTTCGTGATTTGAGAAGCTGGGTATATTAAAAAAAACAACCATAAAACACCAACAGAAAAGAGAGCTTTAAATATTACCTGAGAGGCAAAAAAGCCAGCAAGTGAATAAAAAGCAAAATAGTCTAAAATATTCTACTAACTCTATCATAACATTTCTAAAACTGTCTAATAGTGAATAATCTTTCATAAATTAATGAGAACATTAGAGTGTGATTTTTTGGGGTAAGGTTTTTTGTAAATTTTTTTTTTTTTTTTTTTTTTTTTTTAAAGCTGGTAAATTTAAAGTTCCAGTTCCCATAAATTTTTTTTGTGGCAGATCAGTGAATTTTTAGGTGGAAGCTGAAGCTTTGGTTGGATTATAATGACTACTGTTTGCTTTAAGTAAGCAAACATGCAAATACATTTTTGTAAAGGCAAAAGTACATTACATACCAATGTTGCTAACCTTTTGCTGAATTCCAGAGATTTTATTACTGCGCCATTTTTCAGCTCTGATATATATCAAAAGGTGTCCTCCTACAGAACAACTACATGGATCATTTTCGTTATTCTAGTTCCTTTTATGCCCCAACTCCCTAATCCTCTCTTTTGTAGTGTCTCCACAACCTGCATCCCCTTTGGCAAGAGAGGAAACAAAGGAATCTCCATATACTTCAGAATTGATTTTTTTTGTTTTCAGAGCAGAACTCTTTGCTTTTCTAAGGACTCTCCCAACCACCTGTCTCCTATTTTCCTGTTATATGGAAGATCATTAATTATCTTCAGTTACCTTAAATATTGTGTGTGGATGTGCTTTCTTAAAACACAGGGGAATTTTTGGTTTTAATGCAAACTGAAAAGCAAGAGGACAAACAAATTCCCTCTTCTATACAGAGCTGCCTGAAATGTTCTGGCACGTTTTCAACTTTTTGTCTTTAGCTAAACCCAAAATGACCATAAATGATATTGCTAGTTTGTCTTTTCATCTTTATCAATTTGTTGACTTTTTGCTCATAGGAATAGAAGTGTTCCTTCCTCCTTCCTCCCAAGAGTATTGCTTTTTACAGCTCAAGACAAATACAAGCTTAGGATGATGAAATCCCTCAGAGGAGTAATATGACTGCAACAAATGTCATGAAGGGAGATGAATAACAAAACCAAATTAATGGATTCAACCATTTCAAAAGGCCCTTTCAGCTTGATCTCAGGAAGGGATGGCAACATATTGTTTTGTCAGGGAAACTACCAGAAGTCATAGTAGGCCTAGGGATAAATCTTTAACTGGGTGCAATTTGGGGGTTAATTACTTCAATGAAATGACACCAGTATATGCAACTGGAAGAATCAGTCTGTTACAGTCTCTTTCAAATAATAGCTTAATAGAACTGGAAATATTATGTGAAGAGAGAACAGGAGGTATCAAAGCCATGACATCTGATTTATTTCATTAATTGCTTCTTTTGGTTTGTTTTGCTTTGGGGGTTTGTTTGTTTGTTTGTTTGAATTTTGTTTTGAATTTTGTTTTGCTTTGCTTTGTTTTGTTTGGGGTTCTTTTTGCGTGTGGCAGAGTCTAAGCAAAACCAGTTAGAGGATAGATGATTCGTGTTATATTGTTGTTTCCAGAGCCCTGTAAATTGTGTGTCCAGCAAGAAATAAGAGGAATTGAAGGGCAGAATAACCAGCATTTGCAAGCAAGACACGCTACAAAAAGATGCTGCAGATTTTTACTTTCTTTACTCATGAAGAGATGACCTGTTGTCCAATCATGGCAGCTGCAAAGAGCTGCAATCATTCATTTGGCTCTAAGCTCAAATGTTCGTGCTGGGCTTACTGCATTCCTATTAAATATCCTCAGGCACATGATGTAATTGTTGGGGTTGTCCTGTGCAGGATGGGGAGCTTGATAACCCTTGTGAATCCCTTCCAACTGAGGATATTCTATGATCTTATGCTGAAACTAGGCATATGGGTAGGAAATGGATTTTATAGCATTCCTTTGGGTATTCTATGGCTCCAAAGAAGCCCAAGGAATAGGTACTGTTGCAAAGCAAAAACATGAGAGAGTTGCAAAGTGCCTTCTTTCTTCAGCAGAATATCCATGAAGCCATGCTCAGCATGTACAGCTGCCTTTAACTGGGGTACAAGTCCCTATAATGAGTAAGTGCTATAAAAATCCAGCCTTACATCATTGATACCAGAAGGTACAATTCAGCCAGTCTGATTATAGCTCAGAAAGCAAAGGCCAGACTCAGTCTGCAACAAGTCAGAGAGGTTACTGTCAAAACGAATAGATATTGAAAGAAAGTGCTGGATAAAAAGCTGGTTATATGCTCTCTGTGATGGAGCTTCCATGGCAGAGTATGCACATTTCTTTCAGGTACTTTTATGCAAACTGTTGATGCTCAGTTTTTTTCTGCATAAATGCTTGGAAATGTCCCAGACTGCTTGATAAAACCCAGATGGTAACCAGATGGCTACATGTGACTCTTTGGAAATGCTGCTACAGACAGGGACTAAGAAACTGAAGTAAGCCTTACAAGTACCTCCTTCTCTTTTCCATGACTTCCACTAATAGGGAAAGAATACTACAATACTATATCCCCTCTGCTAAACAATGTCAGATGTTGTGGGCGTTTGCAGATCATTTTCCCATTTTAGGAAAAGAAAAAAAAAAGAAAAAAGGCTGACCCAGAGTTAAGGCATTTTCCAATGATGATTAGTTTACTTACTTGATGTATCCTACGCTGCCAAACTTGGGACAGTTTAAAGTTGAAATTACTATGAAAATCCATAAATATTACACTATCTTGAAGAATCTGCTCTAGCTACCTCCTTTCTAAGAGCTTTCCCTTAGACCAATTTAGCAGCCACCTCTCTGTTTCCTAAAAGGAGAGGTACACTCTCACATCACTAATATTTGACATACAGACTGTATTCTTCTCTAAATCACCACATTCTTTTCTAAGCATAACAAACAGAAAACTCTCTTATTATACAGATTTAGCACAACCTGTAACACCATACATCTTTCTCTGACTCGCACACATTGTTCTAGTTTGCTGTCAATGAAAATATGCTGATGTGAAGATTTAAAGATACAAACGGGGCCTGGAGTATTTAAGCATTGTTAGTCTAATATTGCTACAATGTCATGGAGAGTTAACATATCCCAGTTTCTGCCTTCATGGAAGTACTATGCTTTTGCATTAATTTCTTTTGGAAAATTCTTCACAGGGATTTATTTGGCTCCAGATGGATTGTGTCTGCTCACTCTATTAATATTTCCTAATGTTGGTCAGTGATTTACTGTAAAGTTTCTGGTTTACCCTAATTTTACCCTTTCTGTTTTACCCTAGTGCAATCATCCCTTCCGTGTGATGAAACACAGTAACATACTTTCATAATAACACCTGACAAGAACTTTTCAATGTATCAGAGCTCATGGTACCAAAGTTTCTTGGCATCAAACTCTATACAACCTATGAGTAATACATTAAGTAATTTTCATCTCTCCAGGCAAAGCACACACTATGCTGGTTTGTAGCTAAACACATTAGATATTTATTGGGACAAAACAATTAGATCGTGCATGTCCATCGATAGGAAAATGTACATGCATAACCCATAAGACAGAGAAGTAAAGGGATAGCAGGGATACATCTGTGGTGGGAAATATGTTTAAATGCAGGAAAATATTACCACTCAGAATAAGAACAAAGATATTCTTTTAAAATATCATAGTTCTCATTTTGATGGAAGAAGCCAGCCATCACAATTACATTCATTGCAGGTTAAAGATTTGGTAGGAATTCATCAGGATCTAGTTTATATTAATATTTTTCTGATTTGGTATTTTTAACTGTTAATGAATATCTGTCAGAAGGCTCATTATTTCACCATTATTCTATTTTTAAAAACACAAATTTTAATTATTTTTTCCCTCTTCTTGAATATTTACTCTCATTTCCCATTACTCTCAGGTGTTCTTCATTGCCCGCCGTTCTGTGCTTCAAACTGTTCAGTCTTATTGAACAGAATGCAATAAAATGAACAGGGAAGAACCAGAGACGCTCTGGAAAGTCACCGCTGAAGTATTTGTTTTATGTTTTCGTGCTGCCATCTTGAGTACAAATATTAAAACTACACTTGTTATGCACCCAAGCAACCAGGCCTTTGCTTTCTGCCTTTAACACATCATCTTGCATGCTTGAATGTTTCAAATACAGCCAAATTAAATCAAGTCTGCACTTTATATACAGTGAGTATAGGTAACCAGGTCATCTGTGATGATTGTTCAATAGTACCAAAATATCATGTTGAACAAATAGAAACCAGTACCAGACATTAAGATGCTTGTTTGCAAAGTTTGTTTTCACCAAAACCCAGGAAATGTAATATTGAAGCATTATTTGTTTCGTTTTTCAACATGAAGATATTTTTGTAGGTTTCTGAACTCCAGGAATGTGATGAGAGAATACTGGTTGGTAGGTACTGAACATTCATTCTGCCTTATGTTCATATTCTTACATTTCACATAACACTCTGTTCTGGTCTTTTTCTGTCCCTTTCTTCAAGAATTAAGGATTAACCCCCCAATATCTAGCTTCCATTGTCCAAACTGGTTCATGATTTTGAGACTAACGTGACCTGATTCTCAGGAAGTTTTTAACCACTTGCTCTGCCCTCATGCTACCTTCAGGACAGCCAGACTGCTAGCTGCGGAGGCTGAGATGGTGGCTTGGTTAATTACTGCTCATCATTTGAATCTTGCTGCTCATAAGGGCCCATTGAAATGGTTGATCCTGTGTTTACAAGGACTCTTTCAGTGTAGCATGATAATGGCAGTTCACTGATAGATTTATATAAGCATAAAGGCTTACAGTTCTTATTTCTCAAAGCCCTAGCTGATGGTGTATCACCTGACATACATGAATCAAGATCTTCTGAGATTTCCAGATATAAAATGGGAATAAGGCCTATATTCTCTGTGGTTATAGTGATTTAATAAAGCTTTTTGCCCTTCAAGAAGCAGTATTCATAAACAGACAAGCCCTTTCAGGAACAAACAAAACGCAAACAACTTAGCAATATTAAAGGAAAGACTTGTGTACAAGGAAAAGTCATATTTTAGGACTGAAAAGATTAAAAGATTTCATCTGGCAAGTTCCCCATTTTTTTTTCCAGTCAAATATAATGAGAGCTTTTAGAGAATGATTGTGATTTTTGAGGTCATTCTGACTTTGTAATAGAGAATAGATGAACAGATCTATTTATTCATCAGTCCTTCTTTGCTTAAGTGATACACAGAACATATTCCTGCATATATATATGACATATATAGACATATATGTCTGCCTATTTTATGTGTGATTGTGCTCGAGGCAGGCACAAAACTAGGATTAGACTTTACACATATAATCAGACAATACTTGACTGAGTAGGCAGAAGAGACGGATGATATCATTATATCCTTATATCCTTATCCGTATGTATCCTTGTCACCAAAAAGAAAAGAAGAATAGAAAAATAATTTGATTACAGGTACATTAGGGACTATTGAAAAAGCTTCCCAAAAGAAGATAACAAGAGCTGTCCTAAAAACAAATGATGTCAGGTTCACAGCAATGGGTCAGATTTAGGCATACTCCATGTACCTCAGAATCTGTGGCACACCTTCAAACACTCTTGTCATTGTTCTTTTCATTTCAAAACCACCTATCTTTTTTTTATTTGCCTACTTTTTTCTGTTAAAAGTTTACTTAAAAGTAAACCAATTCTCTCAAATTCTCTCAAATTTGGGAGTCCAAAGAAGAAGATAAAGATGCTTAGAAATGGAATGTGAAGGAAGTGGTACAGTTAAATCTAAGGAAGAAAAATCAAATGGATCAAATGAAGACTATAAAAATAGTCTTCTGTGGGCCTGGATATTTCTGGATCTGAGAGATTTTAGCCTGCCAGCCTGCTAACTTTCTTCCAAGGGAGAAATTCTTAAGAAAGCTTCTTCTCAAAACAAATCCTAGTAAACTATCCTTTCTCAAAACAATCTTTCTCCAGGTGGTGTTTTTCTTTTCTAGTTCTCAAAATATTTTAGCTGTTTCTCTAGTTTAACCAATGGGATTAGAGAGTGTTGTTTCTATTCACCAATCATGTTAAGTCTGTATTGGAACACCTTATAAAAAGGTAGTAAGAATCAGATGATATAGTTTTTTCTATGCTCTTTGTCTTCTGAAGTATTTGGAGTCTCTCATCTTTTTCCGTGTCCTACAACGACAGTGTTCCACTGTGTTAAACAGTTTTTAGTAGAGAAGATGATAATAAAAAGAAGAAAATAATTTTTATTCTACTGACACAACTATCTAATTAGGATAATAAAGCACAGGAGCCCAAGAATCTGTGAAATCTCCAGCATCTGGATAAAAGAATTCCTCCTCACCCTTTCTCTTATCTAATTCTGTGATGTCTAGCTGAGGACACACTGAATCCTCGGTAATTTTCAGACCATTTGATTTACAATTCAGCAATTTAAATTTGGGCAAAATGATAAGTTGACCATATATAAATGCATTTATATAAACGCATTTATATAATTGCATTTTTGTGGCAGGTTGTGGCAAGGGTGGCCTATAGGTGTGAGAAGCTGCTAGAAGCTTCCCACATGTCCAACAAAACCAATGGCAACTGGCTCCAAGACCAGCCTCCTGCTGGACAAGGCCGAGGCCTTCAGCACCTCAGGGATAACAGAGCCGAGAGAGGGAAAAACTCACCTCACAAAGAAGGAGGGCAGGAGGTGCTCCAGGCACCAGAGCTGAGATTCCCCTGCAGCCCGTGGTGCAGGCCATGGTGAGGCAGCTGTGACCCTGCAGCCCGTGGAGGACCAGGGGGAAGCAGAGATCCACCTGCAGCCCTGGAGGACCCAACACCAGAGCAGCTGGATGCCCAAAGGAGGCTGTGGCACCCGAGAAAAGCCTGTGATGGAGCAGGCTCCTGCCAAGATCTCTGAACCAAAGGAGAGAGAAGGCCAGAGTGGAGCAGGTTTGCCAGCAGGATTTGTGGTGGGGCTCATGCTGGAGCAGTCTGCTCCTGAAGGACTGCACCTCGCAGAAGGGACCCACACTGGAGCAGACCAGGAAGAACAGCAATGGGAAGGACTCACACTGGAGAAGATCATGGAGTCTGTTTCCCCCTGAGGAGGAAAAGAAGGTGAAGCATCTTCCCCTAAAGGTGGAAGGAGCAGCAGAGACACAAGATGTGATGAACTGACCACAGCTCACATTCCCTTGTCCCCCTGTGCTGCTGCAGGGGAGGAGATAGACAACTCGGGAATAAAATTAAACTTGGGAAGAAGGGAGGGGTGGAGAGAAAGTGTTTTGATTTTATTTCCTATTATCCTATTCTGATTTGATTGGTAATAGATTAATTTTCTGTCTGTATTGCTCATGACAGTAACTGATGACTGATGTCTTCCTGGAGAGATTGATTTGAGATTTTGATGAGAATTTCTCTCCCTGTCTAGCTGAGGAGGCAAGTGACAGAGCAGCTTTGATGGATACCTGGCAACCAGCAAGGGTCAACCCTTAGCAATAAGGAGCCTTAGAATGAAGAGAGGAGGTGCAATTCAAGAAGAAGCTTAGAGATGTACATTTAAGTGATCTATATATCTGTTTTCAGCATGTGCTGCAGATTCAAACCCAAACATTACGGTTAAAATAGTGGAACATCAGGGGTAATGTGTAATCTACACTGAAAACGGTGGCAATTTCCCCTCTGCTGAGAGTTGGTGAGAAACAGAATCCAATTAACCCCCAAGAAATCTGCCAGGCTATGTAGGATCAAGTCAAGGCCTAGACTTCTACTTACATGTATTGACTCTTAAGTGGCCCAACAAAGCTGCTACATAGATTCTTTCATAGTATTTTTTCCCTGTGGAAAGACAGAGGCTAGGGAGTTTTGGAAAGGGGAGTCACATTAACACATGCTGTCTGAAATGTTCTGAATTACTTTGCTCAGTACTATTCATGTCCAAGAGTAAGAAATCAGTATCACAGGTTGCCAAGCAAAAAGGAAAATGGAGCTAACAAAATCCAAACACTAAGCAGTATCCAAATCCTTCAAACAGAGGGAAGCAAGAGAATAATTCTCCACAGGGCACCAATGGGTAGACTTCCATAGAAAAAAAGTAGACAAATATTCAAGCCATAATTCCCTGCAGGAAATCATGGAAAAGTCAGTAGTGAAAATGCAGGTTGTCATGATTTCAGATTGCATTATCTGCTTATTATTATGCTGTTAAATTTCCTTTTTGATGTGGAAAATGTCTATAGATAATGGGGAAATGAAAAAGAACAATAATTTAAAAAATCACCTATTTAATTAGGCTATGTGCAACCCAAATATTAAATTTTATATGAAACTAGTTTAATTACAAATAGTTATCTTTCTTTACAAATATGAGCAATAAGCTCGCTGGTGTTTTTAATCAAAGAACAATGTGGAATCTGTCATAGGAGAGGAGCTGTTAAACACGAATGCTTTCTTAAGGTAAAGTCTCACCTGACTTTTAAGAGGCATTCGATTCCTGGAAAACCCAGCAGCACTATTCCTGTTTGGAAAGGGGTGCCAGGTTTGCCTCTTGCTGTGCCGTGTCGCAGAGGCACTTGATGGTGCTGTTGTACAGCAAGAGGAGCGCCGGGAAGCTGCCCCAGCTCACGCTGTGCAGCCACTGCATCGGCCCGAGGGATACAAGCCCCAGACCTCTGTCTCCTCACGGCTAGCACTGCTGTCTAATTAATCCCTTGACCAACCCATATGATACAGGGCCTGCTGGAACAAGGAAGAGTTTAGGCTTAGTTTGAAGTAATTTAAACAAATCCGCTACCATGAGTGCAATCCCAGTCAGGTGGACATGGCTTCAAATTAGGGTATCTCAGGTGCCATAGTGCACTGGTAACTGATGCTCAAAAATGTGCAGTTCCTGGGAGCAGCAGGTCCTGTAAAATCTCACTGGAAATTTCTTCTTCTCTGTGTCTACTCTGCCAGATGACAAGATCCATAATTTTTCTGTCATCGCCACCCTCCTAAGATTTTTTCACATTGTGTGATTAAAAAGTGAGAAAAGACTTAAAGCAGAACACATATGTACCCAATCAGCCCTCTCTGGTGTTTTGGATAATGTCTATTAGATGTTCTTGTGTTGCAATCCCAGTCTGCACATGCACAGAGATCAGACACAGGTGTCTGAACGCTTATGGATGCCCTGTCTTCCACTGAACCAATCTCCATTTCCTCCCAGAGGATTTAATGCTAGGTCTTACCTGCTTCTGCTACATCTTGTCTGCTTCTGCTACATCTGGTCTGCTTCTGCTGGTCCTGCTGAGTGTAACTTCAGCATTGGTTTAAACAAATCTATCTGCAAGTTGCTGCCAAAATGGGAGGTTCTACCCTTGTTATTTGTTGTGCACTTGGGTGCAAGCTGACAAGCAAAATGGAGTTCATTAACCACACTGTGTAGGTAAACTGTAGTTCAGAAGTTTATTTAAAAAGGCTATTTGGTTCTGGTGCATACAGAAGCATTTTATATCTTCACAGAGGACTTTTCTCTTCATACCTTTTTCAGACAAGATGGCCTGAGGAATCATAGAATCAAAGAATGTTTTGGGTTGGAGAGGGCTTTAAAGATCATCTAGGTCCAAAAATCCTGCCAAGGACAGGGGCTCTTTCAACTAAATCATGTTCCTGAAAGCCCCATCCCACCTAGTCATGACCTGGTCCAGGGATAGGACACCAACAACTTCTCTGGGACATCTGTTCCGGTATCTCACCATTCTCACAGTGAAGAATTTTTTCCTAATATCCAATCTAAATCTACCTTCTTTCAGCTTAAAGCCATTGGTTAGAGGACATCTCAAGTTGCAGTGCTGGGAAGCATGGAAATACTTCAGTGAATATCTTTCCAGATTAAACTATCATGGGAATGTGTTAAGAGTGGGGTATTCAGCCATCAGGCAGGGACAGGGGCTGATGCTTGGCAGGAAATTCCCACAGATATTTGACTCTGGGCCTGTGTTCAACATTAACTGCCAGTCTATCAGCACCCAAGTCAGCCAATACATTTTAACTGCAGCCAATATGTTTATGACTTCACTGGAGCACATTATAGAATATATGCTCTCACTGTCTGTTGAAGAAATGTGGTGAGTATAAGGTATAGGAAGTCATATATGACAGGAAGAATATGAGTCTCAAGTTTTATAAGAGAGCTGACATCTTATTTGTAGAGACCAGAAAGAAAGCCTATTAATATAATAGTACATTGCTAAAGGTACTCTTTAGAATCAAAATGTGCTGCCAAGTTCTTTGCAACATGCACATAGAACTCTCCCTACCACCAGTATATTGGCTTTGCAATTGTAGCAAGGGAAAACTTTTGGAAAGACTGATAGGTACTGCACCCAAAGGCATTGGAGTGTTGAGTTTACATGGACTCTGGATTAGTTCATTGGCCGGTGCTGTCTGAGGGCAGATTGAACTCAAGATATTTTACTTTGACCTGTAAGCATAATTAGCAATTAAACAGGAAAGGAACCATCTAAATATGGAGCTTTGTCAACATCCCCATCCAACATATATTAGACAGGACTGCAGAAGAAGAAATCAGTTTCAATGCCTGTGAAGTTACTCTTAGCTGGCATAAATCATAATTCTTCACTGCTAATGTAGGCACTGAATGATTTTTGATTTAAAAAAATATTATTTATATTTCCTGCCTTGAAAGATCACTAATCAAGATTCGAAATGAAACATTTATGAATGTTTCTGGAGTATCTGCTTTCACCAACAGTTTTCAACATGCTCAAGGGTTTATGACAAAACAACTCACAGGTTTCTTGGCAATCCAAATGAACTACAAGGTAAATGATGAAATTGATGTTTATGGTTTGAGAGTAGAGCAGTAGAGACTTTGACCAATATCCGAACTGGCTGCTATATTGATTTGTTTCAGTCACATTGGTCATTATAAAAACTAGATTAGGAGTCTGACCCATAGAAACCTCCATGTTTGCTGAATGTTTTAACATTCCAAAATGAAAACACATTTTCACATTAATTAGTAAATTGTCAGTGAAAAAAATGGAAGTATTCCAATTTTGGTTAGCAACTTCACGAGTCATCATTAATATGTAAATGAATATGAGCAAAAAGGTACCTGGTTTTCTTCACCAGCTGTTCAGCTGCTAGCATGTTCCCCCTAACCAAAGCTCTAGACCTGAGCAAGTATGAATACCTTCTTCTCTGTTTAATATCTAATTGATAGTAAGGCCTGGACTACAGTTGCCAGACTAAGGCTTAATCCAAAGTGAAGATAATGTGAGATTGTGACAAGATAATGGAAAATCTGGAAAGAATTTATATGATTTTATGATGTAGCAGTTCATTATTTTATTTGAAGTCTGGGTGGATGCTTGGTCATTCTTAGGTGGTCTTAGATAACAAAAGCTCCTCTAAAGACCTCTTTCTCACTTCGTGGCTACTTTTGGAGTAAATTACATTTTATGAGTAAAGCAAACCCAAGAAATACTGTGGGCTGTTTAGTCAGAAAATCTGTGATTTACTAAACTGGATCCTTTGTTTGAGGGCATATTTAAATTACTTTAAATATTTTTCCATACCAAAAGCTGAAATTGTGAGGTGGAGCCAGCATCAGATTTGTTTGCAGGTCAGACTTTTAACCTCTTTCTGTCCTAGCCAAACACAGAGTTTATACGCCCCATCAATTTTAATCTGCAATTCCTACAGCGGCGTGTGTTGTGTAGTAGGTCTGTATTGTAAAACACAACTCTTGTGAATGGTATGGTTTACACTTTCAATCTTAAACTGTAGCCAGGTAAATTTTCACACATTGTCAAAAGAAGCCACCACAATGGAAATAAATTCCCAGCAGCAGCACCCTGTATAGACATGATTGCCTTTGCTGCTTTAAGCACAAATAAAATTCCATAGTAGACACTTTAATTTACTGGAGTCCAATATCTAATTCTAGCAGCAGCCACTAGGAGATATTTCAAGGCATCAAGAATCCCTTAGTCTGTGTGAATTACTGCAGAGAAAGAAAGTAAACTTGCAGTCCAAATTCTTTTAGAGACTTTCCCTTAGAGAATGCTTTATTGTCCAGAGGGCAGTCAGGAAATCAAACAATCAAACTAAAAACCACAGAGCACCCAAGGGAGGCAAAAAGGGAGCACACCCTTCCTAACCCTGTTTCCCTTTCTTTTATAATCCATCCCCCAACTATTAGGACAGACCACTGGGTCCTAGTAACCCTCTACTAATTGAATGCTGTTATCCACTATGTTGCCCAGAGAGGAAGTTTCTTTTCAGTTGTAAAAGTTCTTTACAGCCATAAACCTTTTCAGCTTTCCTATAATTCTATTATTGGATTTTGATAAAAATATTTTCTTCATTTAAATCTAATGAGCATAAAAACTCATTTTCCTCAATTTGCTTTCTTTCTGTTCACATCACTAAACCTTTTTTGCAGGCTTGACTTGATCCCACCTGACCCTCTTCCTACCTTTCCTTTAAACCCCTTCCTGACCAGGGCTTTGCAATGAAGACAGAAAATAAGTAATGGATAATAAAACCCCTCTGATCAGTTATATAAATGTTGACTTTTACAGCTTATGAGGAAAGGGTTCTGTGTACCACGAAGTTTGTACAGAAATATTTGCAGCATCAAAGACATTGGTGATTTAGCAGATTGCTGAGGGAAAAATACAACTACAACAAACTTATTTTTTAATTTGACCTAGCTGTGTCTAGAGCCTTTCCTTATTGTACACTTGGAAAGAAAAGGAGGTTTTTAAATTAAAAAAATATAGAAAAAATGAAAAAAAATGTAAAGCATCCTCAATTTATTGGCATAGAGTTTCTTTTCATTACTAGCTAAGTAAATATACCTAAATATAAGTATATAAGTAAAGAGGCAGGACTTCTGTCCTTATGTTAAAAAGATTTTCAGTTCTATTGCTATAAAATGGACTGAAACTCTTCTGAAGATGAACTACAAATGTGTGAATACCAATTAATAGTTACAGTAAGTGTAGTTTAATATCATAATAATGAAACACACAAACCACAGCTTTCAAGATTATGTAATAAATGAAAGGTTCCACTGGCATCTTTTCTCATGCCATTGCCCCTGGTTTAGCCTTGACTTAGGCTCCTAGTGGATTTCTCTAGATCTCCTTTGCTTTCTATTGTATTGGATTTTTCCCTTGCCCCTATCTGTGGATGAAAAGCAGCCTCAGAGAGATGGCTGCTTAGCCCTAGGTTAGAGCTGCAGCTCTCATCTGCAGAAACAGAAATCCCTCAAAAGACACTGCCAGGAAATTGGAGCCATTATCAGCGCTGACATTTCGCTTCCCCAGATGTACAACTTGCTGGTGGCTGTTTTCTCCAGCTGCTGACTGGAGGCTGACCTTGCTGGACAGGCCTCAGGAGGAGCATATAACACAGAATAACATAACTCACATCATATAACACAGAATTCTGTGATTTGATGATTTACTATTCATCTGACTTTGCTGATGTTTAAATTTGGTCAAGAAACAGCTATGTGCACTACCTGAAATGTTTTAATATTTAAAAAGTTGCTTTAAATATGCTGGCAGCTGTGGTGACCTAATCAACCAGATGATATTGTGATACCTTTGCAACCAACCTTTTCCTCAATAAGCTGGCTGCCTGCTTTTGGTTGGTGGGCTTTTTAGGAGTGTCAACTGCAGTTTCCCTAGACTCTAGCCTCAGCTAACTTTTAAATCACCTTGTGTTAACCATTTCCTTGGTTTCCTCACTTTTCTTGTGTTCTTTACCTGGGGTGGACCCAGCTCCTTACAGCCCCTGTGCAGGGACAGTGGAGCTGCTTCCCCCAAGACTCCCACGGCTCTGTGGTGGCAAACAGAGGCAGCAGCAGCTGGCTTTGCTCGCACTGATCTCTTGGACAGAGTAAGAAAGTCACAAAGAGAGGAAAGGGCAAACCTCTCATGATTTCCACTCCCCTAGAGGTGCAGGAAGACGGCTGCCCTTTTGTGTGAAGCAGCTGGTGAAATGGAGGCCGGGATCAGGTCACGAGGGCTGTCCACGTGCCCTGGTGGTATCGGCCTCAGTGCCAGCCGAAGGCTGGTGCTGCCCCATAAATACTTTATTGGGCAGTTGAATTAATGAGAAGTAAACAGCCGTAGTGACAAGGAAGGGCAAGTTTTCCTTCCCTGTAGACCCCTAGTTAGAAAATTTCAGTTTCTTAAATGACAACCTTCTCACAGCAGCTTTACCTTTGTTACAATACATTGCTTTATTGGGGGGCAGGGCTTCACTTCCCTTTCAAAAATCTGTTTGAATTAGGCTGGCTTTTGAAAAACAAAATATAGATTTCAATAAGTGTTTAAGGCTTCTTTCATTTAATTACCAAAAAAAACACCAAACCCAAAAAACACCCAAACAAAAAACAACCCCAAAACCCCAAACCAAGGAACAACTAATGTTCTCACAAGGAAGGTTTATCACAGATTTCAAGAAAAAGCAGAGGCAGGTCAAGTGCAAGTGCTTCTGAAAATCCTGTATGAATATTTTGGTGCTTGCTGCATGTGTCTGCCCTGCACCATTCAGGGGTTGCTCACACAGGGCTGCTGTCTCTATAAGAAAAGTGAGAAATAATGGGAGCACCTGAAACTATATTGGTGCAGTGACAGAACATGGAGTATCATTTCCATGTGCCTAAGATCTGTCAGCCAGAACTGCAGCTGGGGAAAGATCTGTTGTCCAATCTTATACAATGAAATCCAATTTCACTTTGGAAATTGCTCCATTTTAGGAAGCTTGCAGAATGGATTTTTGTTATATGCTTGCAACAGCTGGATGTTTTTTCCCAAATTACCCTGGCATATAGAAAATGGCACTGAATGCGTGTGAAGGGTAAGTCATATGTGTCCAGTGTAGCCACACCAGACCTTCTGAGTCTGTGTTTGATGTGTGCCTGTGTGGATTGAATCAGCACCATGAACACAGACTCTGACTGGAATGGCTCATTGCTGACTCATGTCAGGAAAGAATTCTGCATATACTTTTCAACAGATGTGCTTGAGACTTCTTTATACTTATGTAGGGACACCCAATGGGCTCTCCAAATCTTCTGAGTAGGCACAAACCAGTGTCTTCATATGTTACAGATACTCTTTGCTGCTATCCATTTCATCCTGCCTAAATAAATGGCTTCCTCTGTGAGGCTTTTATAGGCTGGAGGTTTACAGATGACAAAGGTCTGGAAACCAAAATACTATTTGGGTTAGGTTGTTGCTAGTTGAACTTGGGAGGGCTGTGGAGGAGTTAATTTATTGATGTGGGACCACACACAGTCTTAAGTTATGGTGGGTATTTCCAGAGCCCAAGGTAAAGGTTGGGGAAAAAATATAAAATGCAATCCCTTTGCATTTACAAGGGCCCTGTCTCATAGTGCTTAGTCTTGTATGCCTGAACATGTGCTTTCCCAGGTTCATTGAGCCCCTTGAAGTGTTATTGCTACTGCTGGCTAAAGCTGAGCTTCACTTGTTGCCCTCAACACAGTGAGATGGCAGCTGAACCCTTCTTTGGCCCCACCTTGCCTCCTTGGTAGCATCCTGTGTCCACAAGAACTCCCTGGGTAAGAAATGATGTAAAGCAAAATTTCAGGAAATACCTGGACATTAGACTTCCTTTCATTTTATGTAGAAAACCAGATGTGCCAAGAAGCTCACTCTGGTGATGATGGTTGCAGGACGGGAAATAAGATACTGAACCAAGAAAAAAAGAAAAGAACGGTTTTCTACTGTTTTAGTTGCTGTAATTGTCTGGCTGCAGAGTCAGAAAGAGTCTTGTGCTGCCCCACTGGAGCCTTTGGAAAAGTGGGTGGCTGGCTGAAAGTAGCTTCAAATATCACCATGCATTGCTCTAGGGGTGTTGAAATAAGGAGTTAGTGCAAAGTAGCAAATATAATGAAATCCATAGCAACACTTGAATTCTGCCAACTTTCCTATGTAAAGAGGTCCCAAGATTATTGCATATAAAGTTCAAAGAATAGGTCATAAAAAGTATAAGCACTGAATACTGTTTGACTGATTCCCACATCTAATTAAATCATTAGTAGATAAAACCACCCTGTCTGTAATCTCAGCCACAGGAAGACAAAACCAAACTGGAAAGAAAAAGCCCCCCAAAAAAGAAAAATAAAGAATTTTTTCTTCTAAAATATTGTCTTATTTTTGTTGAATCAATGAGAAGGACATACAAACTTATCACAAATCTTGTAAAATGGAAAGGTGAAATTGAGGTAGATACTGCCGTAGATTGGGGAACCAAAATCAAAACCTGTTGTGTGACCAAAGTGTTGACAGGTCTCCCTTTTATTTCTTGCTCCTAGAAATAGGAAGAAGTTTTTTTCTTTTTTTCTGAGGAGTGACTATATAAATTCTCTCGGATGCTTAGTTCAGTACCAGTTCTGCTAATTTCCATTACAGCTGTTCTCATGGGTGACATGAAGAGCAGAAGTGTCCATCCACCTAAAACTGGTGCTTTAATTTTTTGTGCTGACCTATAAGGACCTGGGCAAGAACCAGTTGTTAAATGCATGTAGATGTGCCTGAAATTAGGTACTCTGTGGAAACTTTGCAAACACGATCAATTCCTTTGGGCAGAGGAGCCAAAAGCCATCTATACCTTTGTTAGAGAAGAGCTGAATCAAGAAATAAGGCTATAACTTGAAATACATTTATGACAAGCTTCCAGAAAAAGACTGTTGAATAAAACACGTTCAAAGCTGCAGAAATGATCCTCACAATTCTCAGCAATTATATGTGTTCAAGAAGTACCTGAAATATTGAAGTGATCAGCACTGCAAAGGAAGTACAACTGAGGGACTGAGGCAGAAAGACTCCAACTGACTTTATTGGTAGCACCTCTGAAGCAGGAACTGCTCACAGATTAGCTACTACGCTACCAGGCCTCATTGTGCTGGGCTGTTTGTACCAGCAGCCCGTGGATTTTTTGCAATTTTGCTTCCAAATTTGACATCTTCATGGGAGGATTAAGTAATGGGTGGATAGTGGGGTGGAGAATAATAGGATTAGGATAGGGAAAGGACAATCCTTTTCTCCACTCTGTTGTAATGCAAGAGTGCAGCTGTAATCTCTCACCTTATTTTAGCTCTGCTAGATTTCCTCATATTCTTTTTTCTACCTAACTGGTGCAGTTGATTTTTTAATTCTGCCAAAGCACCATCCATTCTCTGCTCATCCTCCTTTTACCTTATCATTTTGCCTTGTGCATTGCGGGATATATTTCCAGGAGGTATGACATACCCCATATGGCATCTTCCAACCCCCAGGTTTACTGAACACATCTCAGGCCATTTTAACACAGCAGTCAAGAGAGACAAGGAAGCACCAGAGGGTCCATCAGAGGGCTATGAAGATGATCAAGTGTCCTGGTTCCTTCCGTGGTCAGTGTAAAGGGGTGTGCCCAAGATACTGTGTTATTTATTACCACCTTACATAATTGCCAGAGGTGGGGAAAAGGGACTGCCACTCTCACTTCCAGGAAGAAGGACATCCCTTTTCAGTGGAGCAAAGCATGGTAGGGTGCAGAACCCATCAGCCATAGTTCATTTTCTTGGGGTCATGCTGTGTGGGGTCGGGCTTGGGTGAGCATTTTGCATGTAAATCACCCTCTAACTGTTCACTTTTTGAGTTAATACTGATGATCTTACTGTTTGTTTTCTTGTCTCATTGCTGTTTCCAGTAAGCTGTTCTTATTTCAACCTGTGATCTCTGTTTACTGTGTTTCCCACTGGAGGGGGAGAGGAACAGCCTGTAGTTTTCCTTTTAATGGGAGTACTAAACTGAGAATTTAGATTGGCTAAATCATGACATTAGGGGACTGGAGCACCTTATGAGGAAAGACTGAGGGAGTTGGGCTTGTTTAGTCTGGGGAAGAGACAACTGAGAGGGAACCTTCAATGTACACAAATATCTTCAGGGCAGGTGTCAAGAGGGTGGGGCCAGGCTCTTTTCAGTGGTGGTCAGTGACAGTACAAGGAAAAGAAATCTCTTTCTCTGGAGTTATTCAAGACCCACCTGGATGTGATCCTGTACAAACCTCTCTGTGTGAACCTGCTTCAGCAGGGGGCTTGGACTATGTGATCTTCTCAGGTCCTTCCCAAGCCTAAGCATTCTGTGCTTCTGTTGTCTTCTTTGGTTATTCCTTCCTACAGCCCTGAGTTAGAAGCTTCTCTCTGAAATCTTCTGAATACTATGGTAAACATACAAATGGCAAAATCAAAACAAGATTTGAAAGTGGATGTGACTGTTCAGTGATAAAAATATTGTGTCTCTTAGTAAGATTACCAACAATTACTGTTTTCTTACACATCAAAAGGTTTGTGAAACCGAAAGATGCTACCAACCCTTATTTCTCTGCTGCAGGTTTATCTGGAAAAAAGCCTTCTTATGGCTTAATGTCTACTAGAAGAAGGATTAATTTCTGATTGTTAATACTGAAGGAAAACTATATAATGCTATTACAAATCTTTCACTGACGGGGATTTCAATGATAAGTGACTTAAGAAAACCCAGTCTAAGGAAATAACAGCACTTAGAAACCTTGAAACCTAACTTTCTCACACTAACAGCAAAGGAAAGAAAAAAGAAAGTGCATCTGTAGGACAGATATCAAGCGTCTCAAACTCAGACTGAGTTTAATGCTTAGAGGCTTTGGATCTTGGAAGAGTGTGAAACAACTGTGAAAACTGTTTGGGCTGAACCATTTTTTTCCTGTATGGCATTTTAATTCCACTGATTTTGATGAAGTTATTCCAGATTTGAATGCTTGTGATGTTAGAACATGGCCTATCACTATCCATTCTTCAGTATTCTGTTATTCAGTTTGAAAATATGGCAGTTTGAACTGGATTGAACTGATTAGAAATATCTGTAACTCATATGAATGAGAGTGAATTAGGTAGAAACTTGGAACTGCTGACATGAGTAAAGTCCTGGTTGACTCCAGTCTGTTCTAAGCACACACAATAGAAACAATTTCAACATGCAAGAAAAACACACCTCTGTAGAAAATGCATTGGTTTGCTGCTAAAGACTAGCCAAGACTGGGTTTCAGCATGGACACACTCAGTGTTGCAATGTGGGGTTTTTAGAGGTTGTCCAAGGTAATGATCTCTACAGGTGATCTCACTGGGAGCTGCATTTTGCTTCCAGATAATGCAGCCTTCTCTGGGAATACTTACAGCCTGATTCAGTTAACGGGACTTTATTGTTGGGAATTAAGGAGTGATCAGGAATTTCCAGGACTAGGCAAAAAACCCTAAGCATGTACTTGAAGATCTTTATGTTTAAAATAGGTATTGTCATAGAAAGTTGGACACCTAAAAGTGTTTTTGGATCTAGTCATGAGTACCTGATTCTACAAACCTAGCATAATAATCCATCTGTTATGGTAAAGATATATCTGAGACAAATATTAATTGAATTTTTTTTGAGTACAAAGCAGGTTATTTAAAGTACTTTTCTGTATACTACTCTGTACAAAGTCCCAAACACCTAATTTTGAGTGATTTTGACTTCTGGCATTTATTTCCATTGAATAGGTGGAATGACATGCAAATGTTTACACCTGACAGGTTTTTAAAAGCTCAAACTGTGTCTCTAATTGCATATGTATTATTTTGCAGTCTAACAGCATGCTTTTTAAAAAATGAGCACCCTTGAAATACATAACTTATTTTACATTAACTTTTTCTCTTTTGTTTTTCCTAATATTACAAATAATGACTTTCAAAATTATGAATAAAAATAAGGTTTGTATGCTAGCAAATGAATAATATTTACAAATCTACACGTACTACATAAATTGTCAAGGCCTTTTGTCTCAGTGGGAGCTATTTCTGTCTCCACAGGAACACTTTCTTGCTACACAGTATTTATTACTGACACCACACAAACATTCCATAAGACAGGAGAAGTAAACAAATACAACAGCTATATTAAAAGGGTACTGTTCAAAAATCTAAACCCCATTGGAAGTGGCAAACAAAAGCATCCAGTCAGCTCCATCCTACAGCAGATGAGTGTAATATTAGTTGCAGGTGCTCAGCTTTTCAGGGTGTCTCTCCCAGCCTGATGTGTCCTTTAAGAGGCAATGGCACACATTGCTGCACGTGTTCAGTGGCTCTACCTTTGTGCTGCAGTTCTTTACTCTGTAAAATGTTCTTCTCAGTACACAAAAGCAGCTGCTGAAGAAACTGCTTCAGACCGAGGCTGAGAGAACTGATGGCAGCATCACTAAGCAAACTCCAGTAGAGACGGAGAGAACGAGACGGTGCAGAGCCACCGAAGGAGCTTCTGTGAAAAACAAAAATATCAGCATTATTGCCTGCCAACGAACCCCAGGTGAGATTGAAAAGCCACTAGAGCCTTTTCGGCTGTAGATCTATGGACCTGAATTATGCTTGACTCGAAATGGTTCACCTTAGATTAAGAAAAAAGTATTTTGCAGATATGATACCAAAAGCTTTTTCTATTTTCTTTGCTTCATCAAGTGATGATTTTTTACCCTAGGAAAAAAAAATAGTCATGGGGGGACTTATCTGTATCTTTTGAAAGTTTCACTGCTAAAAGTTTAATTAATTAATTAAAAATTCCAATTGACAGAGACTTCAGGAATGTCTATAGCTGGTTAAATTATCCAAGCACTACATCAGTGCCTCCTGAAAATGGTGGCAGAAAGCCAAATGGACAAAAATGGATGCTTGGCTACTTAATTTACTTCGGTTAAAATATATTTTATTGTAATGATTTGTAGTGAGAGGTTTACCCTGGAAGAGCCCCAAAAGCTTCAAGTGAAACATGCACAGCTATTTCTGTTAGTGCTTTATTTCAGGCAAGGGTTTTTTGCATTGCTCTAGCCATGCAGCGATCTGTAAAGGGAACCTACTCTGATACAGTTTGAAAAGTGCATTTTGTACTTGGCTCTCCCTTTGATCGAATTAATCTGGTCTTTTTTGTACTTCTAAATGAGGCCTATGGGCTGACAATGTAGCTGTTTAAAGGGGATTTTAGGGGATAATAGCCAATGCAAATAGTGCCATGAGAATGGCAACTTGCTTTTGCACTTTCAATCACATAATAACAGCAAAGAAAGCTTTTAAAATGAATTGAAATTTTGTGGCTTGCCATCTGGGATTATTTGGGGAAACAGTTCTGAATACTATGGTTGTGTAAAAGAATGGTACTATGGGACACTCTTAAGCTGACATGTTTCAGATGGCACCCTTATGCTAACTGCTGCAAAGTTGGCTAGCATTTTTTTTTTATTATTTTCTTTCTTCTGGATTATCTGCAAAAAATTCTCTTTGCTGGTGTTTGGGGCTGAAAAACTTTTCTATTGTTAAAGAATTCAATTCAAACCCCTTGCAGCTGCTGATCCCTTTATTGTTCCAAACGTTATGTATACGCGTCTCAGATGAATGTAGCCAAGCCTTTTAGTGCCTTAATAGGTGTCTGTATAAAGGTCATTTATTCTGCAGTACTTGTTTTAACAAAAGTTTATACACAAACAACAACTACAGCTAAAACATTCACATTAATCAATGCTCTTTGCAGAGTAAAATGCAGAGAGAAAAAGCCTAAGTGGAGAAAGTATGTCCAAACATGAGAACTCTTTCTGTGGTTAACTCTGAAGCAGCATGTATTTTAGACTGCATCATCAAAAACTGAAGGAAAAATAGTTTCAAAGCTATTCTGAGCAAGTATTGATAATTCCAAACTTTTCAGAACAAGTGCAATTTTGATGAGGTCACTGAAAGTTATAATACACCGGAATCAGTGAATATGTGGTAAATATATATGTATACATATTTATATGACTTTTCAATTAGTTTTGGAACTGAGCTTTAGGCTAGCCAGCACCTTGACATTTCAGCTGGCATAGCTGCCTTCTTTTCTCTTCCTATTCCTTTTGTCTTAGCTCCAACTGGCTGCCCTTATGAATGGTCCTTGAGGAATTAGGGTACATATCAGATGTTTCAGATGGGAAGAACTGAGTACACTTCTCTGGCACACAAGACTTTTCTTTTTATAGAAATATTAAAATACCATCTGTAAGTTTTAGGAATGTAGGTCTTGTCCATGGAGAGTTTCAATTTGAGGTTATGACAGATGTTGGATGGTAAATTAAATATTTGGCTCCAAGTCTGTAAATCAACTTGGTTCCATCGACTTCCCTGGAGTTAGTTCTGCTGACACACATGTAATGAGATCAGATTTAGACTGTCTAACTACTCAGTTGAGCTCAGCAGAATATAAATCCATCAGTGATATGAGGGATGAGGCTTGTCAGGAAAATAATGTGCAAGCTATGGTGGGGACACATAAAGAGCAGGACCAGAGAAGCCCAACTGCTTGATCTCTGATAGAAGAAAATAGAGAAAAGAAAAAATAGAGAAAGCTGTATTTCCTTGTTTGCTGTTTTGTATTTTTTCGTTGTTCTTGGGAATAATAGATTATGCTCTAATCTCTAAATATGGGATTTTTAAATGTATAACAATAACTTATTGGGGTTGCTGCTAGGGGCATTAGCGTATACCACTCCGCATGTCTGTGTCAAGATTTATACATGGATTGCAGTTACTCTACTAAAAACTTAAAAATCAATTGCTACAGCAGAGGTTTGTGAAAAATTGACATGTATTCCACTATGCTGATCATTTGATCTACTGCTGTGGGCTCTGCCAGATAGGTGAGGACTGTTCTGCCAAGGATTGCAATGAGACTGCCCTGTGTCTCCAGTCTCAGATTCCAAGCTAGCACAGGTCAGTTGCTCTAAAAGGCTACCTCTGCCACAGAGACAGGCTGCCTGCAGCTGCCTCGCACATGACTTGAGAGTGTCACTTCCACTTTGCAGCCATATGAAAGTAGGTGGAAAGTTCAGTGTTGGGAAAGTTGTTGTACTGTGTGCCTCTGAGCCAACACTGTTAATCTTGTGGATAACTACATGCTGCTCTAGCTGAAGCTTCCAGGTGGTCTTCAAACCAGCCACATGTATAATGTATTGCAATAATCCCATTTGGCAGCAGCACAGACACAGCTAACTGTGGCTAGGTCCTCATCCAAGCAAAATGACTGCAATTTTGCCAGAGAAGGCAAGGTGCCAATGCACTTGACTAGCGTGATGACTGGTCAAAATCCTGTATCAGAAAATGCAAATCCTTCTTGCTTTGGCAGGTAAATCCTATTGCTATAAATATTCTAAATATTTCATAATAACAGCACAGTGATTCTGTGGGAGAGATACAGAGTAGCCATGGTGTGGCACTGCAGAATCTACTACAAGAATAGCATGAGGGAGGGAATGATATTATCAGAAGTGGAGGGAAAATTTTCCTCCTCACAGTAAATATAGTCTTAATTTGGCTAATAAAACATAAGGAACAAATAACCAAACCCAAGCAGAATGTGCTGTCAGTCACAGAGACATGTTTCCTATGTGAGAAACAGAATTTTCTGCTAAATTCGTTCCACCCTGAAAGGTGAGGAGCAGTGGGCAAGGTCCATTACAGAAGCAGGAGTCTACTAATCGGCTGCTTGGCTGATCAGTGCTCTGTTGCACTGAGAAGAAGCAGGTCCTGGCCAGCAAAGCTGCTGCTGTGTGCAGAAATTCTGGGAAGGCAGCACCTGGCACCAGCTTCTTGAGGACATTCTGAATGAGGTTGTTTTTCCTGAGAACAGGAGGGAATCCAACACTGTGCTTTAGGTTGACATGATCATGCCATTTGGTAAATATTATTCATGTATTTTAAGTCAGGCAATGGCTCCATCAACATTGTTAACTATATTCATTGTTCTGGATAGCTTAATATAAGAGCATTCACAAAATAATTTGATTTTTCTGAAAAAGGTGAAATGTTTGTAGATTACTATTAGGCCCATATCAGGTCCAATTTAATAAAATGAGGATTCAGTCAAATATCTAAATGCCTTTTGTAATGCACCTGCAGCCAAGCCTTTAGCTGGTTAATATCCTTTTACCTTGCACTTCAAATTGCAGATAGTCGCTCTTCAATGTTGTTTTCCTTCTTTTTAAGAAATTCCTTTGCTTCAATTTCTACCATATTCATGACTGCAAAGTATGTTTAAAATAGGTGTTTGCATCAAATTAGTGTTTAATATTGCATGATGCAGCAGGTGAAAGAGCAAAATGCATCTCTGTTACCCCTGAGCAACACCTACAGTCCTTCAGCTTGCTTCATCACCACATCAGCCATAAGAGGCTTTATAGCAACAACAAACCAATATTGACATTTAACATTATATTCGGAAATAATGATTCTGACTTAAAGGCTGGAGTGACCACTAACAAAAAAAATGTCATGGATCATGAAGAAAGCTGGTTAAATTTGATCAAAAGTTTAAAATAGGTAAGGTTAATAAGATCATCAAGTGCTTAGAAAAGTGAGTTTACTGATTGGTGACAGGCAACTTTTTAATTTGCTGGATGATCTACAGTAAGAAAGTTGCATTCTTGTGTATCAACTCACACAATATTCTTGATCTTTGAGAGCACTCTATTCTTCCTGAGATGCAGCAAAGCTAGTAATTACAATACCAAAATAGCTAAATACCCAGGATATATATAATTATTTTGTCACTCACAACTCATTTATTTTAGTTCAGCATGAATTGTGCATTTGCCTTTAATACAGTACTTGCATAATTCCTTTACTAAAACCCCATAACCTCAAACTCAAACCCTGTGGCAGTAAATGTGGTGAAAGCTTTTACACAAAAGACTTACACCAATTTGTTTGTAGTGTATTGGAGGAGCTGGCAGGCTGTGCAAGAACTGCAGAAGTGCTGGAACTTAACATTTTCACTGGTTTAATCTCCAGATTTTCTGATTAGATCTGTAGATAAATTATGATTGTAGCTATTTCACAAACATGTAGGAATATATGATCTCTGCACTGATGAGTGTGAAATTCTGCTAATGTTGTCAGTGTATGTGAGGATGTTTTCTCAGCACATAGTCCACTAGTACTTTTCATGGGAGATGTTACCAGTTGAGTGGAGTTCTTTCAGTCTTTCCCCAGTTTTGTTTGAAATGTTTATTCTCCTGTGAATAAAGCTTTTTTGTTTTAATGGGCAAGGTGAGAGTAATAGGTTTAAAGTTACTGACTCTTGTGATTTGGTGCAGGAATGCCATGTTCCCTTGTGACTCAGAGCATCATGATGGATCCATATTAACCAGAATATACTTCCAGTAAAGAAATAAAAAATAAAAGTGCTTATGACATTTCTCTCTCACCCTTCTGTCTAAAAAACCTCGATATTTTCTTTGTCTGGTATCATCCACAGATACCATACTCCAGAACTCTCAAACAGACTGAACCACAACAAAGAAAATCTTGCTTGAAGTCTTAATCACCTTGAATTCAGGTGAATCTTATCCATTTTGTACTTCTTATCTCAGATACAAAAGACTGACACAGACAATTGCCTCAGAATAAATCATGACATAGGTGGGAGGGGAAGAGCCCTATGAGCCCTAATCAGGCTTAGATCTTACACTGAACACAGCTCACTTTGGCCAGTCATGGTCTCCCAATCTAACTTGCTTTCTGCAGATTTGAATATCTAGGCTGATCCTATATCTTGTTTTCTTTCCTGTAAATACTGGCATCACAGTAGTGCATAAAGCACATTTAGGAGTTAGTGATGTGTTGAAGAGATGTAGTAATGTTCTTTGATCAAGACACCATTCCTCTGAGCAAAGAGGGGCACACAGGTCACAGGGAGAGTGCTGAAGCCTATACATGACAAAAAATGGAACATTTTTTGAACTCTCATTTACATTGGAAGAGGAAATGCTTTTTAATGTGCTGAAGGCTGAAATAATTATTTAACTGTTGCAAAGGAGCCTACCAGACAAGTAAAGACGAGACTATTGTGACCTTGAATGACTACAGGATTTGCTTAGTGTTGTTTAGTGTTCGGTTTGTTGCTGATGTTGCTTCTTTCCAAAAAGGCTGGAGCCATACAGTAGAAAACACAGGGCACAACTGAAACATTGCTTCTTAGGTCTGCAAGAGTTTAGATGGCTTTTACTAATGTGTCACTTTGCTTTGCTAAATACACTCTGTAACAGGGTTGTGAAAGTTGACTTTGTCATTAGATGCTGAACTTGGAAAGCAGTTCTCTAATCACACATCTTTGTTCTGGAGTGTAATTATAGTAGCTCATTCTAGTAAGTCTTTATTAGCTGTTAGGATAACCAGTAGGGCAGTAGAGAAGCTTGTTGTTATGCTAAAAAGCAAGCACATCCAGTTGCCTCTTTGTTTGTTTATTTTTTTGTAAAGCTTA
>WAAE01002782.1:0-25651 GCA_013400495.1 Nicator chloris
TTTTTTTTTCTTTTTATGTAATACTTTATCTGATATGTGGTGAGTGATGCAGTGGCTCAGTGTTTTAGCATATACCCACTAACAAATGTTTCTGAGAAATTCTGCCTTTTAGGTAGGTTGCAAATCATCTATAGTAAAGTGCAGGGATGGCCACTAATTGCTTTTTTAAGTTCCATCCATTTTTGCTGTATCTGAGGATAAAGGGGGTGGGGATGGAAGCATAATGCTTGACATTCAATGTTTAATGAATGGTATGTGTGCATGTGGTGGGTAGAGCAAACCACACTTCTTGAGAATTCCTTCTACAGGGATTCTTTCAGGAATTTAGAGATTATTGGGGATGATGAGTAAAATTGCAGATGAGAGGTCTAGTGACTTGGCTTTCTGTTGCTTGTCTTAGAGCTGATGAGAACAGTTTTTCTGCAGAATGCTGCCTTGCAGACAGAGGAGACAGAGCTTTCTAAAATTGTGTTACTGACTTAGCTGGAGGATGTGAGAGTTGTGGCTTCTGGCTGGAGACAGTGGACATGACTGGAGTGCCCTCCAGACCAGAATTATGATCCCCAGCTCTGGCCTTGTTAAATTTAGAGAGCAGCTTAGTTTTGTCCTCTAATTAGAAGTACCTGAGATGGGCGAGCTTGCTGTTCGAAGGGAGTGTGGTAATGTTGTCATTGCTGCGTTGGAAAGAAGGGCTTCAGTAGTTTAGGCTAAGAATGGCTGTTTGTGGTCAGTGTGCACAGGCCTGATACGTTTGAAAATGACATGGCAATCCTTCTGGATGTAAGGAAGATGTTTATGTTAATGATCTGATGTGTGTAAACCAAATCTGAACTTGGTGCTTCTTATAACTGTTTAAATTAGAAAGTAAAATAATAGATTAACATCCAAAATAACATTTTGCTGTGGTTTCTGTGACTTCTTGGGGACATAGAGATAATGTTCTTTGAGGCAAAATCTCCTTTTAAGGAGAAAATTAAAACTGAGAAAGCAGAACTCCCCATGGATGTTGGCAGACTTAAGTGTAGTTGGATGGCAGTAAAGTTTTGGGGGTCTTAGTTTTGTTTTAAAGTGGTGTGAATCCATGGTGCACTTCAGTAGAGTTACAAGGGCTTTTTTTCTGCCCTGTACAGCATTATCCAGGAATCTCAGGACCAGGATTTTTCTGCATGAGCTAGTTTGCCCTTCTGAGAAGTTAATACAGGGCTCTGTGTGCTTAACTACAGAGCAGACCCAGTCTGTCGTTTATAAAAGGAGCCCGTGTATTCCTGAGAATACTTTGAACTCAGGCTCAAATATTGTTTGCACAGGAGACCACCACCCCTATTAGTCAAACACTTGTTGAAAGAGAAGAGTTAAGATTGTTTGTTGTCCCCCTTCCCCCATTTGGAGGAGAAATGAAATACTCTTATCTTCAAAGCTTGAAACAGATTTGAGGCAAACTCTCTGTAGGGCTGTATTTCCATTTTCACTCTTCTTCAATACCTGCATTCCTCACGCTGCTATCAATGCTGGGTGTTGCAGTAATAAAACTGCAGAGATTGCAAGCCTGTGGGATTTATTTTTAATAGGTTTTGAATCAAATAATTTATTTTAAACAACTCTTGGTTGAAAATACTATAAATATTGATTTGGGGACATCTGCCTAAAATTAATAGGCTATAAATAAAGTGGTTCTTTAGACAGATGTTTCTTAGGCTACAATTTCTCTAGTGGGTTTTTAGGCCCTTTTCATATATGGCATCTAAATGTCAGTGAAGAAAGCCGGTCATGTGTATCTCATTTTATTTGTGAATTGTATCTCAATATCTTGTCAACAATGAATGTGTTTTTGTGGTTAAGTAATGTGGTTTTTTCATCATAGGCAGCAAAAAATATGTAGTTAGTTATCTTCATCAAGCTGAAAAGGAACAGGCACAATGTCTGGCCTGCCTGGGTCAAAATAGGACCAAACAATTATTTCTTTACTGTTCCTGAGCTCCTTTCTCACCCAATAAAAACAAAAACTAGTTCTTTGACCTTCTAAGAATTGTATCCTATATAAAATGTAGCAATAGTTGGATGCCTGCTTTGGCATGTGAGGCAGCCTTATATGCAAGGTACCTTATTTCTTCCTGAAAGGGAGAAGTCTGGAAGAAGAAGTGGTCCCAACTCTCATATTTTACCATGGTTTCCTACTATTAGGAGTATTCATCCAAGTATGAGAGATGAGCCCTCCTCAGTGACTAAAACATGCAATGTTCATGTTAGAAGGCTTATATTGAAAGATATGTCTTTCAAAATACTCTTTTGGAGTGTTGAGCAGTGTCTGGTTATGCAGATTTGGTAGGCTAAGCTGCAGAGTATCACAAATTCTTGGTTTATTATCGATAACAACATAGTATTTTGTTGTGTTTTAAATATTTAAGCTACATTACTGCATGTATTGTTCACTTCTCACCTGGAGTAGTGCATCCAGCTCTGGTGTCCTCAGCACAGGACGAACAGATCTGTCAGAGTGAGTCTGAAGGATGACCAAGATGATCAGAGGACTGGAGCACCTCTCCTCTGTGGAGACAGTCTGAGATAGCTGGAGAAGGCTCCAGGGTGATTTTATTGCAGCCTTTCAGTGCCTGAAGGGAGCCTACAAGAGAGCTGGAGAGGGACTCCTCACAAGGATGTGCAGTGATAGGGCAAGGGGCAATGGCTTTAAACTGAGAGTAGGTTTAGATTAGATATAAGGAAGAAATTCTTTGCTGTGAGTGTTGAGGCACTGAAACAGGTTCCTCAGAGTAGCTGTGGCTGCCCCATCCCTGTCAGTGTTCAAGGCCAGGCTGCATGGGGCTCTGAGCAACCTGGTCTAGCTGAAGGTGTCTCTGCCCATGGCAGAGGGGTTGGAACTAGATGATTTTGAGGTCCATTCTAACTCAAACTTATCTATCATTCTGTAGTTGTTTTGTTTTTGTTTTAATAATGAACAGGTTAGACAAACAAGATATTCTGGTAATTATAGACTAGATTGATTTTTGTGCCTTGGAGAAACCGCAACATGGTTAAATCCCTTTGTCTAACAGTGATGCAGTTTAGAACACATTGTTTGTTAACCTAGTAATTTTTATTTTTCTGAATCTTCCCATGTTATTGTACCAAATTTTACTGAATAAGGACAAGATACTCTTTAAATACAATTTGATCTAAAATAATTAAAATTGTAAAAATCAATGCCATTCTTATCCATAACATTAGTCTGTCACACAGGCTAATTGTTTTTTTGATTATAGAAATATGAAATATTGGAAGAAATCAAAAGAAAAATCTGCAAATACTTGCATAACTTCCTTTTTTAAAAAAAAAACATAAACATAGACATGTTCAGAGGCCTGTGTATATCCTGTTTGAGAACTGGCTTAAGGTAAAGAGATTGGTAAATATGAAAGAGAATAAGCATAAACTATGTATGAATTCTTTCCCAGGCTGTAGCTCAAGAATCAGAGGAGTTTCTGTGCGCAGTTAACTTCTATTCTGGTGACATGTCCAGACTTCAGTCTTCTTCACTCGGTGTATATTGTCAGCACCCACAGCACTCTCTTGTAAAGATGTTTACAGGTTAGCCATGCATTTTTGTAAAGAATTGCCTTCTTTGTTATTTTGAGCCTACTACCTGCAGTTGCTCAGTGATTGGACCTCCCCTCACTCACCTTTTTCTGTGAACCTTGTGCTATGACAGAAGCCTGTCCATTTTACGTGCCAGTCTTATCCTAAGGGAATGGAAATTCTTGAAGGACACAAACCTTGCCATGCTCTTAGCTGCCAATTTGCTGTTCCTGTGCCTGGCTCTGCTCTGCAAAATTTGTGTCACTTCTAGCTTACAAGTGACTGACCTACTGTGGCCCTTAAAATGAAAAAAAAAAAAGGCGTTTTTTGTGTTTGTTGTTTTGCCCATTTTTTTTTTTTCTCCAGTCTTATTTGTGAATTCGGTTGTGCATGATGATATGAGCCAATGGTTTTTGTGGCTCATGGGGAAGGAATGTGAGGCTACTGAAAATATATATTAATGTAACAAATCTGACTTGTGGAATAGCAAATGGTGATGTTGTGAAGGGTGAGTGCAGGAGTAAATGTCCTTGAAACTTCACGTTTACCTCGAGTGAGAATGGCTGAAGTGCTGTAGCAGTGATTTTGCAAATTCCTGTGTTTGCAATACACATGCATTAAAAAGTGGAGAATGTGAAGTTTTTGTAGACTACTGTATGGATGTGTAGGCAGGTTCATTTCTTCAGTCATTCACAGCATAAAATTTGGTGGAAATGCTTTTGGGTTTTTTTGCTGTTCTGCTGCCAGGAGCAATGATCACAGGATGAGTTTTGGGGAAGCCTGCTCAAAGGAAGAATCCTTAACCTCCTTTGACCATCCCACTGAAGGCCAGCTTGAAGAGCTCTATAGTTTGTAGTGCTGCAAAATTGGCATTGCCATCACTTTTCTCAGCCCTTTCACTAACAGAGTATGAATGCACTGAATGTCTCTGGGACAACAGATGCCTTCCTGCTCTAATCCTTTAAAGTTACCTCACTTTTCCTTTTTTATGACCATTTTAATTTCAAGGAAGCAGAAATTCAACAAAAGCTTATTGAACAGAATTAAAGCCTTCATGTGTTTAATGAAGCGTAATTTACTATTGCTGCCTCCCTAGGCCAGCTTGTTTTGTCTGCTCTTTGGAGTGCTACCCTGTAAAGAAATCTAATACTTTGCAGTTGCTTGTTGTTCACTTCATTTAAATTTGGCTATAAATTACCTTTGGCTCTATTACAAAGCTTTCAGAAGATAATCAGAAGAAAACAAGAGTCAGGAAGAACTAATAGCAGTTTGTTTTTATTCTATAAATCTGCTTTACTGCCAGCTAGCTGGGCATTGTGTAGGAAAAGAGATGAGTCCAAAGAGTGATAGAATTTCTGGTTGGGATTGCACAGGACTTAATTTAATATGGCCAGTCTCACAGACTTCCTCAGCCCCCATCAACATAAAGTCCTCTGAAGTAGCAAAGAGAGTCTTTGTTACTCAATATTGTTATAGCCATTCTGATCTTTCTCCAACCCAGTTATCTGTATTTTCAGTGATTAATCTCGTGATCGCTCATTTATTGATCTTTCCTAACATTGCCTAGAGAGTCATAAAGTTTGTGGCAGTGTACAATTGCTTTACAATTTACCATGTTGGGACAGTTGCTGGCACTAAATGTTTGTGGTGGTAGGTGTAAAATTAGATACTGTATCAGTGATTGGAGGAAATAAGATAAATGGAATGAGACAGAGAAGGTCAGTTCAAGAAACAGATTGAACAGCTGAGTTTGGTAGATGTTTCACTTAGACTCTACTAAATTGCACAGACACTTTGGTCATTGCTAGAGGCCATATGAAATAAGTTATCTGCCCTGTAACATCACTTTCCAAATTTGCAATAAAAATTTGAACATAGAATGATGAACAGCTTATGCAAATTAAGATTCCCCCTGCATCATTTCAGCGTAAAAGGTGGCATGCCTAATGAGGAAACAGAGAGAAATAGAGCTACTCTGTCTCCTCTCATAGCCTTTTGGATCCAGAGAAATTATCCAGTTTTGTACTCAGACCCAGATACATGCAAAACCATGTATTGAGTGAGCACAAAAATACAATGGCTTGGAAATAAAGAAAAAAGATAATTAGATCACATTACACGTTAAAAATAAGCCACATATTTGTTCTTTTGGCTGGAGTTGAACAAGTGGCAGGTAAGGCTAAGTAAGAGATATTTATCTCTTCTGAAGTTTTACTGTATCCCCATTTAGACAACCAGTATTTAGAGAATGTTTTAGTGTTGTGTAGGTACAGGTCTTTTGACTGGTGGAACCAATTTGTTTCTTTTGTTCCTTCGTTTCACTGAAACATTTCTAGAGAACATTCACTTATAAATTCCATACAATGTGGAACTTCTCCTCTTTGTCCTGGCTGTAAATGTTTCATGAATGTGCCTTTTTCATTTTTAAGCAGCATGCTCTAGGACATTGCTGGTGCAAGGAGTACTTATTTCTTGCAACTCCCAGTAAGTCTACAATTTTCAGAGAAAGAGTTGTATTCTTAAAGGATGTCTTTTTGACACATTTTCAAGGTAATTTGACACTGATGAGTGAGTGTGTTGGTTGGCAGAATTGGTCACAATTCTGAATCACAGAATGCTGGTTAATTAAAATTTCTGTGAGGTTTAATCATAAGGCTTCTGTTCACTTTTAAATGTAGAGTGCATAGCAAAGCCTGTGTGTGAAATCCCAGAAATGTATTCTAGAGCTTTAAAAGGAGAAATTCCATGGGAAACATTACTCTTCTTTTACTTATCTGTGTTTAAGGGTTTTTTTACATAGTCCAGTTTGTGAAGCAGATTTGAAAGCTGTTGCTTTTTCAAAACAATTTTTTGTGTTTTTCTTTACTCTTACATCTCTTTCTACCTTTTTCAATATTTGGTCCTATTGTAAATCCTGTTTCTGCAAAATTAAAGACACCAACAATTAAGTAAAATGCTATTAATGCAGAAAAACTCATTCCACTGCCTTTCACATAGTATAAGCAGGCCCTGCTTTTCTTATTAGGGGAACAGGTATACTTATATATGTATAAATATATATATTTGGCAAAAGAACCTTCCTATCTTTAATGTACTTCCAAAACATGAAAAAAATTATCATTGTGTAGTATTCTAAAATAGAGAGGGAGAGAGAATCAGGTTTGAATTTTTGAAAGGAAGTGGTCATAAACTTTTTGTTTATTGTTTTTTTTCTAATATTACTTTACCCAAAATAAAGTTGTGGGTTTTTGTTTTTTGTTTTTTTTTTTTTCCAAAACTGGACATGGGGTTTTATGATAGCTACAGTTCTATTAAGACTTAAACTTTCTCTCATAAACACATAATAATTCCAGCTGATTGCCTGTAGTATGGGCACAAGTGGTGAGATTTTTGTATTTTTTTTTCTTTAGTGTAACATTGTTGCATACAACAGAAAATGTTTAACTTTCTCTTCTGCTCAGTCTGCTATAGACTGAGAAGTTGGAACCTATGTTCCTGGAAAGAAATTGCATTTGATAGTTGCTAGACGTTGCTACATAGACATATGTTTTCTGTTTATATGCAGCAATTAAAAGTTATTATTGCGGATAAGGATAGAATTATTGGCACCCATGGAGCATGGTCTTTTTGGAACCTTGGCTTTTGGAATTCACTGCTTGATTTTCCTCTGGGGTTTAGAATCACCTGTTAAAAATATGTTTTCTTTTTTGTAATGAAGTTATCTTGGTGTTTTAGGGTAGCATAAAACTTATCAAGCAGTTCTGCTTTCTGTCATATTATGTTGTGTGAAGCAACTATATCGTTTGAAGTTGAAACCATTTTAAAGTTCTCAGGAATAATGTCAAGCTCTATAAGCTCTATGTTAATCTTAAACATAACTTTCTTGGTAGTTCTGCACATATGCAGAAATAATGTTTCTGAAGGTTCTTTTAATGTTCTCGATTACCCTCAGTGTTCCAGGTAGTTAAAGGAATGCATGAGAAATATCTGGTGTGACTTAAAGTTGACTTGACCATCAGCTGTTGAGGTCTTTGTCCCTGTGCCTGGAGCACTGAGTTTGTCAGGAGCCAGCCTGCATCTGCATGCAGGCAAGATGTGTAGCAGAATGTAGATCAAGAGCAGACTTCAAGTCTGATCCATGCTTGAGGTTCTTTGTTTGGATTATTTGGAGTTTAAGGAAATCACTCTGTAATAGATTTTACAAGTTCAAATGAAGTCTTTGGTCTTGCAATTTGACTGTGTTCCAGCTTCACTGAAGCATAATCAAGCTGTTCCATGCCAGTTATTCTGGTTTTAGCTGGGGACCTCTGCAGGTCACCTTGTCCAGCCTCCTTCTTCCAGCAAGGGAAAGTTTGATGAGGTAGCTCAGAGCATTGTGCAGCTGAATTTTCAAGTCTCTAAGGATGAAGATTTACAGCCTTTGTGCGTACCTGTCCCAATGCTTGAAAGCTTTCTGTGAACCCTCATTGTTTCCATGAGAAACAAGCCAGACCTTGTCTTCCTGCAGCTGGCCACCACTGGCTTTTGTCCTGTTACTTGAGTCCCAAGTTACACCTCTGTGACCCTTGTTTAGGTTCTGGAAGACTGCTGTGAGATCCTTTGCCATCTTTTCTCCAAGCTTAACAAACTCAGGTCCTTCATTTTGAAGGCCTGCATCATTTGCTACAAACAGAGGAGCACTTTGAGCAGTCCCACCCTCAGGTGCAGCCAGGAGGGTGTTTAGCCCTTGTTGCTGCAGCTATGCTCACTTGTTCATTTTTGCTGCCCACCAGGACACCTTCCTTGCAGAGCCATGATCTTACCAGTGGCTGCCCCTTCCTGCCCTGGTCTGCTTAAAAAAATTCACTAGTAGACCAGCAACGGTAGTTTCAGCACTGTTTCTTGAGGGACCACATGGTTGTCTCTAAATTAAAAAACAAACAAGAAAGAAACCCTAAACAAATAACAAAATATCCCTCCCCAAACCCCCAAATGCCCGCCCATCATTTTCTGTATTTTGCAAGTTATTAATCTTTGGGGAAACCACTTCTAACCTAAGGCACTCTTATAAATGTCATCTAAAAATAATAAGAAATAAAAGTTTCTGCATAAATTCTATCAAAACAAAAAGTTCCATTAAAACCACTTTATTTGTTTATGTATCTGCTTTTTGTGAATATCTAAATTTACTTGCATGACTTCACTGACTTTTGTGGTACTTACTGCAGTGTTTAACATTGAGCACATGAATAAGTGTTTTCAAGATTGAGGTTGTAAATAATAAGCTGTTTCACAGGGAGAAATGTGTCTCATTGATGTGGGTTTTTGTTTGTTTGTTTTGAAGGATTTTGTAAATTTACGGTTCACATAAATCCCTCATTAAGGTCACCATTAATGTACCAAGGCATTGCAACACTGTTTTCTTGTTTCAGAATGATCAAAATTAAGAGCACAGAATAATCTACAAAGAACAAAAACTTTTGCTTATGCTGACTTCACAGAAATAAGACCTGCAAATGAGGATCCCTTACTAAATACCAGACTTCCCCAGCTGCTGCATGCCTTCAATATTATTTCAGTACCTTTCAAAGGCATTGTTGGATATTTTATATAAATAGGTGAAATATTTCCAGACATATTTTCATTCAAACTGGTCTCTATTGGTGTTTTGGTCTCCTTGTTATCATTGTCTTGTAGTGGAGTAGTTACACCTCTGATTTTCCTCTGAAGGGTCTGATGTTGGGCTGCTGATGGAAGTGCAATCTGCCTCGTGTCCCACTGGCCCCTCTGGGAAATGGTAGTTGTGTTCCTGTGCAGCCTCCTGGAGACCATATGCTAGAAGATATTTCCATGTTGCACACCTAGCTTGCTAATTCTCATCTTTACTGTTGATCTGGGCTGTTTCACAAATGGCCACTCGAGATCTGAGCATAGAAAAGTTAGGAATGTTGAAATAAGATCGGCAGAGTTTGTAGCAATGAGAGTAGGATTGTTGGAAGGTCAAACTAAAATTTTCACTGAAGTTGAAGGGGGAACAAAAAGAGGAATAGGAATTGAACTATTTCACAGCCAGAGTATTGTCCTTAGCCTTTCTTTTTGCATAACAGGTTGACTTAAAAATAACTGCTAATTCATTACTTTCTTAAATAACTTGCATTCTTATTCTGTATATTTATGTATTGATTCTTAAAGATAATGTCCAGCAGGGCATCACTTCTTGGGGTGGAGTAGTAGTAGCCAATGCCATTTTTAGCTCTTAGTCTTTAAATTTTTTTCTAAGTAAATGACCAGACCTCACAGGAAAACCACATAAAATCAAGTGCTGAAGCTTTTACCTCACATCCATTTTGCCAGCCCAGTTTCACTCCCAGCAAAGTCAATTATGCTGATATTTCATTTGGTATTGAGAAGAGAGAAGAAAAACTTTGAAAATGCCTCCTTTACATAAGATATTGACATCAGTTTGGTTATGTCCTGATCTATTGAAAAATGACCTATGCTGCTTTTAATGCCAATTTCTACAGTACTTGAATTCTGACTTTAGACTCTGTCATTCAGGTCCTCTGATAGCCTTTGGAGAATCCTTTGTAGAGGTATAATAAAGTGTTCTTATATGAAACTAGAAGCAATGCTGGCATTAACCTGACTCATCTGAGAACTTGAACTTTCCAGAGTTGGAACTGGCAAGACAAGATTGGAATGCATATAATCTGCAACATCTGACTTTCAATTGTTTAGAATTTTAATATAGATACAATACTAATTTTAATACTAACTAATAATGCCATCTAATGACATGTTAATTTTATTTGAAGGCTGGAGACATATTAGGCAAAATCCAATCTGCCTTATGTCATCTCTAAGCATGTATCCTTTTTTTTTTTTTGTGGAAATATTACTGTGGTCAGAAGTAGCATTTCATATTGAAAATAGCAATTTTTAATGCTGTTGAGCCAGCCAGTAGGATGAGGGCTATAAGAACTTCTGAATAATGCCATCTGGAGCTCCTGAAGTCTGCCTCAGAAGTATTTGGCAGTTGACTTCATCAGGTCATTATGTCATTTTCAGATCAGTAGGGTGGAAGACAGTTTAGATTCTTCCAAAATTCTGTCTTTCGATTTGGAAACAGTATTTCTATGTGTTCCTTTTTTTTTTTTTTTCCCCCCAGAAGTAGTAAAGTAGGATAAAACTGTCAGATGTGCCTGCCACTCTAGCAGAAGCTTGGCAAATATTAAAAGATGGATTTTTAAATTCCCCCCCCCTTGAACATGGTGACACACGCAATAAATTATGGTCTTTGAAAGTGGAACACCATCTGAACATACTGTCAAAAAAATTTTAGTGTAAATCTGTCACTGGCTTTGGTAATTTAGCAACAAGATTACAAGAAGAGATTGTGGCTATTCCTTTCCCTTTCCCTTAACAAACTTGCATGGGATTTAGGAAACTGATCAGTTCCTAGCCTGAAGAGATTTTCCCAGGATTTTCAAACATCTCCCGTTTCCCATGAGGAAGGTGGCCCTTTGATGCTGCTGGAAGTGTGTAATTCTGACCTTCAGCTGAAGCAGAAGCCCAGAGTTGGCTGCATGGTGGTGCAATCTGTGTCCCCTTAGCAAGCTCTAGGCAGTGCCCTCCCCATGGGGAAGAACTCTTCCAAACACTCTGCTTTGCTCTCCGGTCTGCTGCTCAGCATGGGTATACTGGGGACTGTGGGCATTGCAGTGCTAAAACCTACTTGAGTCAAGTGGGCAGTGCCAGAGTGCTTGTTGCAGGTTTGCACCGTGGTGTTTGCTCGTTTTACCCCATTTCTGATGTGCCCAGAGTCCCTCTGGGCAGGGAGCAGAGGCACACTCAGGAATTACAGAATGGGCTGCCTGAGGCTGGATCCAGAGCAGAAAAATACTACAGGGCTTGGAGCTAGAGCTTCTTTATAATCAATCCAATGGTTCAAGGAACAAGTCGTCTTTTTTTCCTTTTTTTTTTTTTCTTCACTTATATATTTGGGGTACTTTTGAACTTGTGCTTTTTGTGACTTGAAAGCTTGAAAGAGATAAATTACTCCAGTATGCTTACTCTTGGAAGCTTCAGCTGCTGCAGAGCGCATGCCAGCCTGCCTGCTGATGGGCACATCTGTTATATTTTAGCTGTTTTGTAATCCAAATCTTTCTGAGACCGTTTCTCTCCATATACAGTCAATCCAGTTGTGCCATTAGCATTTGAGTACAGATGGCAAGTGTGCTCATAATAATGTTCCTCACTGCAACTTAGATTCTGTGAGACAAAGGTTGGCTCTTGCCATTTGTGAGCCTTGCAAACACAGAGCTATTTAATTTTGTTTGACTTATGCTGGGCTTTGGGTAGATGTAGTCTGAAAAAGTAGTTTTACTCTGAAAACCTTTTTTCTTTGAAGATGCTGCTAGTTCAGACTGTCTGATATTCCTGAGGAGTGCATCCCACTGGATTTAATCATTATGAAGAATGTGTTAGTCTGAGAGTAATCCCCAAGGAGATGGCAGAAGCTGATTCTGCATCAGTGAGACCTTGGTGAAAGTTGTGAGAGTGACTACAGAAATTGGAGACCTCAAAAGTAGTAGCGAGAATAAATATTTAGACTGGAAAAGCTCTCAGATATTTTAAACAGACTTTTTAAAAAAAGTGTATTTATATAATACAGCTATCAAAAATTATGAATTTTTACCTATAGTCTGACAGAGAAAATTAGAGAACAGCAGGATGTTACAATCCTGCCAAATTACCCTAGTTAGAGCATAGGAACAGCACCAAAGCAGTACAGGACGTAAGTATCCCATAATTAATCTTAAAATTTTAGGAGTTTTTCTTCTGGGAGTTATTTAAATAACAAACAAAAACCAAAACCCAAAAAGCACAAGCAATCCCATTATCTGGTAGTAATGCAGCCAAAAGAGAAATGACGTTAGCTGTATAAAGTATCTACTGAGATAATTTGTCACCAGCAGCAGCCATTAGTTAACACGGTAAGCGCCACTACGGTTCTGAATTCTAAATAGCACTTGTTAAGTTTTGCTTAAATACTATAGCAGTCATTATACTGATGTATATTACAAGCTTCAGCATAAAAGTGACTGATTATGTGCCTTTTATAGAGGAGATGAAAAGTGAAAACATAGTAGTTAATTATGACATAGACTTTTCATGGCTTGCACAGCTGTATTAAGAGAATGAAGACAGCTGCAAGAATAAGCTGCAAAAATAGTTTGTCTAGCTTGCCTGCTTCCTAACTGCACACATGTCCTTCTGCAGGGAGGCACCTGGTGTAGAAATGTTTCATCTATGTATCTGTTCCAAAAGCACTCCCAACACCTTCTTGGTGGCCGCAGAAGCACGCAGAGATTGCTAATTTAAATTAAGAAATTCTAAACACCTATACACTTGCATGTGTGTAGTAATCCTCCACCCTGATATTTCCAAATCCCAGAAATAGTTTGGTTGCACTGCATTTAAGACATCCTAGTGACAAGGGTAGTTATGTAGAAGGAGAAAAGAAGGTGAATTTGTAGGAAGAATTCCTAAAAACACCTTTCTGAAACAAACACATAGTGAATAAACTTGAAGTGTTATTGTTTCATGAGCCATAATTTGAAGTTGTTTGCCTTTGAAGGCAAAGTCTTTTTGATCTATATTCTACTGTTGACTTGATTTTTATCTTTCAAGAGAGATGAAAGTAGCTTAAATGAATCTGGTAAAACAATGGAAAGCTGCTTGAGGGAGGTCTTATTTTGGAAAATAGAGTTAATCTGCAAAAAGAAGGATAGTAGAACTCTCCTTTTGTCTGTGTAATTTGATTAAATTAAAAAAGCCCTTTAACTTCTGTTCTTAAATGAGAATATCTGTGATTTCCATGGTTTCTTTCCATGTAGGAAACTTAATTTGCACATGGAAGTGGAAAACAGAAAATTAGTTTTAAGCCTAACAATTTTTACAAGTTGAAACATTTCTGGTCTGTAAGGCCACAGCTTTAAAATTTAATTAGTGATTAAAATATTTGTGCTTATCTTCTTACTCATTTGATGGGAAAGGAAGAATAAAAAGTATTTGGTGAAAATGTTTTCTAAATTATTTTTTTCCCCATAAGAGAAAGCAGGAACTTTTTTTTCAAACTGACTTTTTTTCCCAACCCATTCACTTCAACATTTTTCAAAATTGAAAGGAGAGGTAAATCATAAACAATAAAATAAGGAGCAAGACTAAAGCTTCATCTTTGTTAAGTAAGAAATTGAAACTCCTGTTTTTGGAAATGGAAGTGGAAAGTATGAGTAATGGGGTATGAAACAGTATAATTTAGGGAGAAAAAAGGCCTTTTATTAAAAATTCATGTATTGAAAAGTTCCACTACTACTGTCAGTGATGACTGCAGTTGATACTGAATTATGTCTTCTAAAAATGGTATTTTGTTCTAAAAAACCGAGAATCAAAAAGCGTAGGATAAAATGGAATTAAATTGGAAGTTGATTTTCCCAGTTCCAACTGGTGAGCAATCATGAATTCAGAATTTTATTAATGCTGTGTTACATTTTCACACTTCTACTTTTTTTTTTTTCTGAATACAATAGTCAGCAAACCATTATTCCACCAACTAAGCAAGTGTCCATTTTGATAATCTCACCAACATTTCGGTGTACAATAACCAACCATGTTGTCAGTCAGTACTCGTTAAGCAGTGCCCGGTTTTGCTGCTGCAGTGATAAAATTGAGAACCCGTATTATCCATGAAATAGTTTTTCTGATTGGAAAACCTTTGCAATCTACTGTTGTAGCAAACCCAAACAAATGCAGTAAAATTGTGGTCTGACAAAGAAAAAAAAAAAGAAAACTTGAGAGAGGTTATATCTGTGGTTTTCTTGCACAGAACTACTGCATGGCAACGTGGAAATGGGAAAGGTGGTTGTAGGTGTTTTGTGCCCTGGTTGTTCCACTGTCAGGGTAATGCTCTTACACTGCTCTCTCTATTGTGACACACATTGTTCACCTTTATTCATTGGAGAAGTTTCTTTTTTCTTAAGTCCCCACTATTCAGAAGATAGTGACCTATCAAAGTTTTCTTTAATGCACTGTCTGATCTTGGTCATTCATACAGGGGAAGAATACCGCAGGACTGCATTTGTAGAAAAGCTTTCGACAGTTTGTTCCTGTAATCTTAGACCAGTTCTGAGGATTCAGAACTTCTCTGTAGCCTCACACAGGGCAGCTGCTTTACCTTTCCTTGCATTCGTGCTCCCCCCTTTATTATGCAGCTGTGTCAGGCTATGCTGCGTACTTACGCTAAAATTCTGCAAGACCACTCGGCATTAAACAATGGGAATTGGTGATACAGAGTTGGGCAGCTAGCTGCTTTGTTATTCAAAGTCCCTGCATGATACCTCACTCAGAATTTCATCTGAGGGCTAAGTGTGCCACAAGCAAGTGATCCTTCCTGAGCAATTTAGACAGAACTCTCTGCTTTTCTCATGCCACAGAGTACGTATCCACAGGCATCCCCACAAATGTGATTTTTTAGAGTTGTGCATAAGGTGTTTGTGTGTGCGTGTATGCATGGATAAATAGAAGTAATATACTTTACTTTGGCCAAAGTATGTTATTGGGTTCTGCATAGTAAATGGCAGAAAATATTTCCTGGTTGCTTTCTCTCCTTTCCTTGTTAAAGAAGCCAGTCCTGGGAAACAGTTTGGCATGATGACTAACAATTAAAGTTTCTTTATCCTTTTTTATTGTGTTCCCCATGCATCCATAAAAATGGAGATTCTCCTTCTCTTGTTTCTGATATATTTGCAAGTATACAAACACTGATATTGATAACTGTACATTGAACTTCACAAATCTATTATTTGCAAATAGAGACTAAAATAAAATTCATCAATGTCCTCTTCTTTCCTTTTTTTTTTCTCTAAAATTTTCTTAATGTAGTGTTATTCTATGCATGTATTAGTACTGGAGTTTTATTGGGGGCTTTTTTGTTTGATTTTTGTGTTGTGATAAATCAATATTTCCTTCCTAGCTTAACTTACCTAAAAAGTGTCTTATGCATAGAAACAATATGATTCTGTGTTGAAGAAACTGAATGGGAGAAAAGTTAGAGCTTTCATTGAGCTTAATGAGCTAAGACTGCAGATTTAGACAAAACTTTGCCAAACCTTGGAAGAGAACAGGTAATCAGCTTTTATATAGTACTGTTATGTACACGTGGATGAAAATAAAAAATAAAGTGGGATGAATAGTGAGTTTGTAGGGGGGAGAAAAACACAAAAATGATACACAAAGGATATTTTGTCATTGAATGAATAAGTTGATAAGCCAACTGGTATTCAGCTTTAAGAACTGAGTTTGACTGAGGGTTCTTTTTGACTTCAGTTAACAAGGCATAGCAGCTGACTTAATTTTTTTTTTCCAGTGAACTGATCTCACAGACATTGAGTGTATAAGCATTTTCTGTGTATGAGTAAAAGTACTGGAGGCTTAAATAGAAACACATATTTGCAGCTGTTTTACATAACATCTGGATTTCATCCACATTACCAGCTGAAATGTACATGGAATTAAAGAGGGAAAGAGAAGAAGAGAAGGATTCCAGTAGATTGTGTCATCAAATGACTACGACTAATTTAAACATTTAGGTATTAATGGTGGTACAGTACTCTGAATTTAAAGGAAAAAAAAAAAAAAGGAAACATCTACTTGCTTTCACTCCCCAATAATGATAGTAATAAATGACAGTGATAAAGGAGGATGAAATGAAGTTCTGGTGTTCTCATGTTAAGGTAGTACTAAAATCTAGACATGAATGATGAACTGTTTAGTGTACTTAAAGAAAATAAAAAAGCTGTTTTCTTTAGCTTTGGAGGTCATTAAATGTTTTCAGGTTTGTTTTTGTTTTTTTTTTTTCTTTTTACTTTGACTTAAGATAAATTCCATTGTACTGAAGGTGTAAGATTTTATTATGTTAACAATATAAGACTGGTCTTCCAGCCCAGACTGGTTGGTAATATGATCTGGGTGAAAAGATAATTACGTGCTCTGCTGGAAAAGGGGATGGGATTCTCATCATCTTTCAGGATTTATCTCCATGAGCAGACAGGCACAGTAAGTATTTATCATTAGTTGCCTTTTTTCATTTATAATTGTTATTTTAATTCCTGCCTTTTCACAATGATGCACAATTGTTTTGGCTTGTAACCAGAATTTGAATAAATATTATTAAAGAGAAATTTATAACACAAAAGCAAGTGGCTTTTGCTTTCCTCTTTATACTGTGAAACTGTGAAAGCTTTAGGGGATGAATTAAACAAGTCCTTGGGATATTTAATTGAGAATTACTGATAAGTATTGATGTTGCTCAAAATTTGTGTGACACTCTTTTTTAGTAGCACTAACAAAAAATGTTGTCCTGTGAAGGGAATTATTAGAATTGAAAACAAGTACAGCTATAACTAAATGCCTTCAGTGAGACCCAGAATATTGTCTTTGTGAATGCTTTGGGCTAAGCTGTGAGTAGATACCCAGATTTGCCAACTTCTGATCCCTAGTAATCCCATTCTGCACCAGGCGTTAGCACTTGAGAGGTATGTGCTGGGGAATGCTGTGTGTTTCCTTGGGAAGGAGGGTGGTTTTGTTATCAGCTTGAATTTTAACAGCAGTCACAAGGAAAGCAAGTGATTTTGCAAATGGATAAAGTGGGTTTACTGTCGTCTGCAGGATGTACCAGAAAACAGAACGAAAACCCAGTCTTCCAGCTGTTGGGGGTTGGAGGGAGTTGTGTATGAAGAATTGCCAAAATAAAGAAAGAAACTCTGCTTCTAGCCCCTTTACTAATCTACGTGATTTTTACTTTACAAAGGTTACTTTGTTTCCATTGGGCTTTAGCCTAACATTTTTCTAGACCAGTCTCTAGAAGTAGTGAGGGTAATAGGCAACACTCGACCAAGTGCAAATGCAGATCCTTGTGGAAACTTCCACTCCTTCTGGAATGTCTCCAAAATGAACCCTTATCAGTACAGCAAATGTCTTGTATGCCCTAATACATCTTCATTCTTCTATCTGTTCTCTCACAGAGAGAAGTACCATAAGTTAAGTACCATTCTTTTAGTACATGAGATAATTGCGATGTGGAAAACTGCACCCAGAACAGCTGAAACACTCTGAGCTCTCAAGAATGAATATCTGTATCAAGGAGGGGTTCTGGTAACTCCAGGCATTGCTTGCTACCGCTGTGTGCAAAGGAAGGTATTGACCAGAATATTAGTGGCTCTCTGATGGTGTGCATAGGTGGTGTTGCTAGGAGATGGGAGCTGCCTTCAAGCCAGAATTCCCGTGGCGTGCAGCTGGTGCCAGGCTCCAGTGACCCCGGTAAGGATGGCAGAGAAAGCGGCAGGAGCGGCGCTGTCCCGGGGCCAGCCTCGCCTCCCGCGCCCCGCGGAACGGCCGCGCTCTGGGGATCCCCACAGCTGTGCTGGAATAATGGAGCAAATGGGAACTCCAGCTTGTGGGAGGAGAAGGGGGCACTTGCTGTTCTCCTGATGTATGGAATCACTCGGGCTGCTGGTGGTGAGATTTTTCCCCATTCTTTCTGTTACTCTTAAAGTCTGTTTAACATCTCTCAAAGTCTCTGCTGAACTGGAGCATATTTTTGACCTTTCCGTACCAAGACAGGTTAGTTCTGATCCGAGGACATCCTTGGTTGTTATTTGAAAAATCCCTGGAACTGTGCTATTTGATTCTGGCACATTTTTAATTTCTACACTTAATTGCTTTTTCTGCTAGTAATGATTCTAATGGTATGGACTTGTTTTAATCCAGCTGTTAGCACTGTTTGCTTCATGTATGCCTGTGATATTTGATATATTTCACATCCATCCCTTCTGAAGTGGGCACAAAGACTTTCATCTTTCTTAGTATTAGGCCTGCAGCTTCAAAGATAGCAGAAACAGTTCCTGCACTCCTCTTCCAATTTGGTACAACTAGAATCTTCCAGAGACAAACGTGTATTCCCATGAGCTGAGAGTATGTGATCACTTTAGCCTTCATCAGATTTGGCTGACTGCAAAATGAGATGATGACTTATTTTGTTGTTACTCCTTTTAATTATTTTCTCACTTTCCCTTGTACTATGAACTCCCTGAGTCTTACAAGTTGATTTGATGTTACTTCCAGAAGTGCACTTAGCAGTAATTAGACATACCATAAAAAATTAAAAGATTAGGGTGAGATCCCCATCCAAGAAAACTTTTTTTGTAAACAGCATGAAATCTGAAAAGACATCACAGAGCTACTTCTGCTGAACTGTGAAGTAACAGAGTATTAAATGATAGAAGAATTTATACTTTTTCACCAGTTCTTCAGTAAATGCCTGTATATGGATGCATGTGGTTTGTCTTTGCAGCAGTGCAACTCATAATCTATCCTGCTCTTCATCTAAGAATGTTTAAATACTTTAGGTGAAAGTTCTGTACATAGGAATTTTTTTAAATAATAATTAAAACCATCAGTTCTTTGTATTGTGTGTATCTTGCTGATAATCTAAAAAAGAATTAATTACTTTTAATAGAGTGAGCTTTGATTCTTTTCAAAATATAAAAATAATGAATTTGAAATCAAAGTTAGTACCCTATGAAGGAATGTGTATCTGTTAGCAAGTCTGTATTTGTTAGATTTAAAAGAGAAGACATGTTTTAAAGTGGGGGTTTTAGCGCTCATGGTCCAGTGCTGTTCTTTGAACAGTTACACCTCAACTTAAAGGTTGTTTTAAAAACTTTTCTCACTGCAGAGGCTCTATTAAACTTGCAGTGAAATCAAGTGTTTCAGTTACATTCAGTTCTATGCAAACAAGTGATACAATGAAATACCAATCCTCCTCTTTCTGCTTCTTCTGAAGACCTAAACTTCAGGGAGGTGAACTTAAGACATCTCTGGATTTAAAAAAAAAAAACAACAATTCTTGGGTCTTGCTTTTCTGAGCATCCTAAAAAACGTTGTATATGATGCCTGAGTTTTAAAAGAATCTCAGGGAATAATGTTCTCAGAAGGAAACTTCATTTGGGGACCACAAATCCAAATTGTGTTCGTTTAAAGTGGAACCAGCAAGCAGTAAATCAATTACTTCCCTCAAATCCAGTAAGTGAGGAAGGAGTCCTAAAAGAGTGAAATCAACAATCATCAAGACAGATTTGCCAGTGTGATAATATAACTTGTCTACTTTAACAGAAGACCTGAAATATTTAAAACATATTGTTAAAACATATTATTAAAACATATTGTTCCAAAAAACTCTAAAACAACCAGGAACTGAAACAAGACCACCCTCACCCCTCCCAAACCCTAAACATTCTCAGTTGATTTTCATTCAGAAATCTTTGGTTCTTATTCAACTTCATAGTGGAGGTAGTCAACATTTGGCATGTGGTGATTCATTTTTCTTTATAGCAGTGGTGCTTTGATGTGCAGATAATACTTTACCTGTGGCATATTATAATCTTAACTTCAAGCTTTCAATTTCAAACAAAACATCTGCCATAGCACTTTGGACCTCTCTACTTACTATTTTTTTAATTGTGCAAGATTTTAATAAAATAGACTTCTGCTAAGGTGCCTAGAAATAAGAAGAAAAGATTAACATGGCTAAAAATTTCAGTACGCTTTTAATTAACAATCTTCAGATTCGTCGTAAGCATTCCACATGTATAGAATTCTTTTTCACGCAAGGCTACAGTGGACTGAATAAACAACATTATGGACCATCAAAGTTTGTAGACACTGATATTGCTAAAATTCTGCAGAGGGAAACTGATTAGATATGAGAGATATTTGCTTTCTTCTTCAGTCATCACGTGTAATATATATGTTTAGTTATGGCAGAACATTTATCACTAAGTGATTCAGACATCCCGTTAATTGCAGTGCTGGGTTAGATTATGCATGTATTAATTGTTCTATTCCTTCTAATTTACATGAAGGCATGAGCTTGAGGGCTTGATATTCCTATCTTATTTGTTTTGCAATTGAATTACTAGCTTCACCTATTAGTGTTGAAACTGTTGATAAATGCCTTCTGTTGGGGATGCACTGGAATTCTTAGGCATAAAATTATAAATGAAGTGTGCATGGAGATGTGAATCTTTATAAAAGCTGTTCTCTTTCATACAGTAACTTGCTGCTATGCCCTGGAAAAATGTAGTGCCTTAATATAAGGCACAATTTGATTTAATTGAAATTACTATAGTTTTCTTCTATTTTAAAATCTAAATAAATCTTAAAATTGCAGCACAGGGATTAACACTTGAGTCATTCTGTAGTGACTGCAAGTGTAACTAGGAGAAAATTCTTTCTATTTAACTTCCCTTTGGTAGACAGGGTTCTGGCATTTCATTTCCTTCTTGTCTTGAGACTCATGTGATGTGATGTGAACTTTGAATTCAACTTGTCCAAACTGCTCTTAAAAAATGCATTTCTGTGCCTGTGAAAGTAATGCCTGTGAAAGTTCTACCTTTCTCCCCAAGGAGTTCAAATGACAATACAAACTGAGCCAAAACTGGCATCCAAAACCCCTTCCAAAACGTGAGTGAAGAGACTGGAAAGTGGTTTTCATCAAGTATCCTAACCTAGTTTACTATTCACCTAGGATAAATTATCAGGAAAGCAGGTCTTATTTATTGGTGGACAGATGGATTTTCATCACACATCAGTGTGTGTTTTACCACTGACACTTAAGGCAAAGCCTTTTTGTCCAGACTGAAGCCAATCCACTTGGGCAGTCTTTGAGCTTCCCTGCTAAGGGTCTGCTTTCCTTTTATACTTTTTGCATACTCTCCAGAACTGCAGGGACACTGCAACCAAAATGCATTTTAAGAAAAGCATTGATTTCCCTCAACCCTCCTATATGCCCATATGCCTGTGCTTTCCCAAGAATTTGAAGAATACTGAGGGTTAGTATGGATGGTTTGGCAAGGGTTAAAGTTTCTAGAAAAGTAAAGTGACAGATCTGGCTTCATTCTGTTCCTGAGTGACACTGAGGACAAGACTTGTGGAAAGCAGCATATTTCTCATGTTGGATTTCAAAATGAGCCATGCTGATTGAGCAAATTATGTTGAAGGAATGTAGCTCTGTACAGCACTGCCAAGACCCTTGGGGAGATCACAGTTAATTTTAAAAGTTTTAAAACTTCTAGAATTTTTAAAAGGTTGACAAATGGGAAACTTATCTGAAACTAGGGATATTGGAGTGCCTTAAGAATTTCAAATGTCACTTGTCATGTCATAATTGTGAAGCTTTTTTCAGATGAACCTATATAGAGTTTTTGCATGTTGGGTTAAGCATTACTCTCTGAGAAGATTTTTATTTTAAAGACAGCAGAAAAAAAAACCACATTAAATCATCTAGTGATAAAAGCTTGAGCTTATTGTGTGAAAAAAAGTCCTAAATTATTTGTGAACAAATAAAATCATAAGTTAACGTGGGAAATAATTTGAACATTGGCAGCTCTGGGGAACGAAGCCTAAATCAGTATATCAAAAGTTTTCTGAAGACTGCAGCAGTACATATATCCTTTTCAGTGGTATAAATTGTGACTGATGGTGCTTGGGCCCTGCTGTCAGGCCTCCTCAAAGACACCTGCTATACTAGATTATGTAAAAACACTTCCAAGAGACCCTTTTGCTAAAGTACCCTGTGCAGTACACTGGCCTGTGGGATACAGGTCTCTTATGGATGCTCCATTATGCCTTTATGGTCTTTGGAAAAATACAAAGGTCACAGGAAAATAAGGAGAAATTGTGTGCAAATGTGATGTTGTTGTTCATCTGACTTCCCTGAAGAGTAAGGACTGAATGATCAGTTAGGCTCGTACCACTTGCAATTACCCGAAATGGAAAGTGTTTTACTTATTTAGAGAGAATGGCAAGAGTTCTCTCCCTGAAGCTAGAAAATTTCTCTGTCCTGAGAAAATTCTCATCAGTTTGTCTAAGTAGCAGATTCTTGTTATTGTGGACTGTCTGTAAAAAGAGATCGTGGTTTTCACGTATGCATGGGTTCAACAGCCAGCAGGATCAGAGATACCAAAGTTGTAAAAAGTATTATTTCTCCATATGGTGTTTTTATACTGTACAAAACTTTCTTATTTTGTCCTTGCAGAACAACAGACTGTATGCTGCAGCTGGACTTATGCTTCCTTTCTAAATTTCTTCTACACATGCAAATACTGTTAAGTGTTGCATGATTTAACCTTCCGTTCAAAGATATTAGAAATGAATGTTTCAAATTTGATTTTGTACTGAGTTCTGTCTGCCTGAAAGTCTTCCAGTTCAATAACAGTTGCACTGCATTCATCTCTGCAGATCTGTATTGATAGTTTTAGTACATGACTACTTCCTGCAAAATCATCTTCTACAAATCAAATTTTAATAAGATGGAGACATCATATAATTCCAAAATCTTTGTTTTAACAGGCTAACATCAGCTAAAATATTTTTTTGCTTAAATGGACATTAAAGATGTAATGTTTTTAGATCTCTGAATTTGGAAGTATATTGTAGCCTAGTTCAGGAAATACGTAAAGAGATGCCAAATGATTTCTTTATAACATTTTCTTTGTTGCTCTTGCCTTTTTAACACAAGAATATACTGGAGGTGCATATTGTGTGTATATGAGGTAAGTCTGGGACAACTTTCAGCTGGTTTTTGGAGTTTTTTTTAGCAATGTCACTTCTGCACTAAGAGTTTTGCTTAGGACCCTCTGCATTTTTGACAGTGAACTGAATGCCACAGGGGCATCATTCTTATAGTTACTCTTGCTGTGTAGGTAAAACCAGCCCTACGTGTGCTGCATTCCTGCCTTCAGTTGTAGTGCACAAACCCTTCAATCTCTGGTTTCCTTTTATGTCTCCTCTTACAGGACTTCATCACTGTAATTTTCTGACTAAAATTATGTTTGCAGTAATGCTTTTTAAAATGGTCTTGGGCAGCACATTTTTTTCAGAACTCAGAATATGACTGATGATCATTATATATGTTTGAATTGCTACATTTATAGCATACTCTACTGTGTAGAGAATTAAAAAAGTAAAATCCATACAAATAGCAAAACAATGCAAACAGCAAACCAAAGCATTTCAGGGCTGGTGTTTCTAAAGATTAGGATGGTAGTTTTTATCTTTTTTTTTTTTTTTTCTTCTTCTTTTCACCTCTTGAAACATGATCAGTCTGGGGTTATTTTTTTTCACTCTGAGTAATACCTAAAATGAGAGGGAGCTGTTTAACACATTCCGTATCCATAGAGTCTATTTATTCAGACTGAATTCCACATGGAGCACGGATAATCTTTTTCCCAAACGTTTACTAGTATCTGCTCTTAACAAGTGCCACACAATATAAACTGAAGGTACCGTAAAGAAAAGGGGCATAATAAAATTTAGCCTTGCTTTTCAGTAAAGTCTGACTTAAAATCAAGAAGTGCGAGTTTCAAACTATTTGGATTTTAGAGAATTTTTTCTATAAAGGACACGAATCTCATGAATTTAAAAGCATGTAAAGAGCCATAGCTAGTATTAGGAAAAGAGCTACAAGTAGGTTTGCATGTATGGCATTGAAAGTAATGCTTTTAACAGAGATGAAAGGAGATCCAGGTTCATTTCACTGTTTTGTTGAAGTTATCTTCTTGCACTTGTAACCACTCTGTGCCATGCACAGTCTGGAAAGTCAAGGTAATACTGCTCTGCTTCCCTGTCCCTTCCTATCTCGGCTGGTATGTACAGCTTTTCAAGACAGACTGGCTGATACTGTGTTGTTACAGTCCTGGCATGTGTGTGGTCTCCAGTACTAGCAAAGCTAATTTTGGATGTAGCTTCTAAGTGCCGTTGTAATAAAATTGAAAACAAAGTGCAAGTGCTGGGCTTGAACATTTATATGTGATGATTTTTACATTCACTTGAGTTTCTGTTGTTGCTGTAGATACTATTTATAGTTGTACTTCCTGTTGATGTTTGTTTACATTTCAGAATTCAGTTATGTTTTTCAAAACTCTTCTAAATCAGTTCCCATAGGAAAAAAGAAACAATTATTTTTAGTAACAGAATTGGAAAGATTACACATTTGAAAGCACTAATATTTCTTCACCCAAAACTCCCAGACACGTAGGACTTGAAAAAAAAGCCTTTTTTTTTTCTTCTTTATAAAGTAAATAAATAACTTTGTTATCTCTTAGTAGATATAAATATCTCCAGCTGGGCAAACCTTTTCCTGGTTAATGGTTTGTGTTTGCTTTCTGGTCCCTCTCTGCATTAAATGCTCCTGCTCATCTTTTCTACAGAGATTTTTCATGTAGACCAAGTTGTACTTTTCCAAGGAGACTTGCAATTAATTTAATCATGTGTTTGTTAATACCTGGGTGAGTAGCTTTCAAAAGCCTTTCCCTTCCTGAGTTTTGTTATCATTTGGGACCACCCGTTTTACTTTTTCATTATTAAAGAAGACTAAATCTGATGTTCTAGCCTTCCACAGGATGAACCTGGAAAATGGATCCATCACTGTATACTGTTATGCTTTACTTCAGCTTCAATGTTTTCAGTTGAAATCATTTTGCATAGAGGGACTTTTGAGTGGAGATTACTTAAAATGCTTACCCCTACAGCAGGGGAAGAGGAAATAGGCAACAGAAAATATAAAAAATATCATGTAGCAGATTGATGCTCTGGAATACAGCAGAAAAGAAAAAATGTTAAGAGTGGTCTTGTTGCAGGAAGATGGGCAAGTCATGAAGGGCTGATGTGTTGACGAGTGAAGGCCAGGTATTTAGGCTGATTACATTTGTTGTCTGCCCTGCATACTGTTGATCATGCAGCTGTTTACTGCCTGCCAATCCTTGTATTGGCGGGGGGAGTGACCTACTCAGAATAATGCTTTGTACCTTATTTTCCTTTTCCTCTCCTCTCTATCTGTCTCTCTTTTCCACCCTTTCTCCATCTATTTTGTTATAGCTTTGTTTTTGTCATCACACTTTAAGGTACTGCTTTGACATTCAAAGACAACACCACAAATGTAAATGAGTTGTAAATCATTCAAAGTAAAAAACAAAACAAAACA
>WAAE01002783.1:0-26366 GCA_013400495.1 Nicator chloris
GATATTAAACCTTATGTTGTCACAGATGCAGGACTTTTTTCTACATCCGTTATTTCCAGGTCAATAGAAGAGGTGGTTGGGCTGGATGTTTGAGGCTACCCAATAGTTTTATTTGGTGACCATCAAAATCCTGAGAGAGTGCTTTCATATGCATGGGAATTACCTGAAGCTACATGCTCGTCACGGACTCTTATCCACTTAGCTACATTTCTGAATTTTTTTAGGATTTGTAATTCCATGGCCTTGACTATTCTTGGACAATTCCTGAGCAGAACTGAGGAGGAGGAAACAAACCTCCCTTTCATCTCCTATTAGCATTCTGACAGCTGTATTTTAGAGGTGAGAAGTGAGATACTTATGCCTGGAGAAATCGAATGGTGGGTTGGTGGAACAGACTGTTCAAAACTTCTTGTATTTGTATAGAGAAATGTTTTGATGGATACTCCCTGGTGAAGGACAACTTAGACTGATCCCCATGCTAATGAGTTACTCAGTGCTTAGATTCAAACAAGTTTGGTACCTTTACTTCCCCACACTCGCCTTTCAAAAATACTTTTAAAAGGTGAATCTCATCTGACCAAATGGAAACACCCACATGCATGATCTCATCATCTCATCTAATTTAGTAATCAATAGGAGAGTAATGGGCACTTCAGCTTATGCCAAAATAGATACTGATAATATGCCAGATGTGTCACAACTTAAAAGTGAATATTTCTCCCTGTAGAGTAGAAAGAGAGCCAATGGGGAATATTTCAGATACAGATATTGATACTATGCATGTTTAAGGCTAGATTAAGATCCTTGGACCTGTTCTGGAAATGCTCAACAAGACCTTTAGGACTGAGATTTACTGCTAGGTTTCTTTTCTTCTTTTTTTAATTTTTATTTTTATTTTTTGTTATGTGGTCTGAAATTGTGGTCATGAACTTTTCATAAAGGGAGGCAAAAAAGTTAAAACACTTTGAGCACAGAAGTTGCATACTACTATACTAATGGCTATAATGGCTTATAATTAACCTCTCCACCATGCATTCCCTATAATATCGACTGTATTCACTGTAGTGCTTGCAAATGAGGCTAAATGCTGTTGCTTGACATATTTTCTCCACCTTCTTCTCTGTGATTCAGAAGTATTCACAAAACAATATGAGACATGGCAGATGACATTCTTGTCATAATTTTCTTGGTGCTGGTTTACACTAGGTAAGGGGTAACAAGAATGGAATTGGAAGAATTGTGTCAATACAAACCTGAGTATTCAAGACCAGAATTCAGCTCTCTTTGTTTCTTCTGAACAGATAGTCCCCTAATTAAGCAAGTTCTTTTGCAGTAATACTGGTGGGAATAGCACTGAGGATTGGTTAAATTTTTCAGTAGCTTTCTTATCACCACCCTCATTCTTGGATCTATTGAAAGTAATGTTAGTTAATATACTTTCCTGCACTTACTGTAATAAACCTTTTATACTAAACAATTATTCTTACTCAGAAATGCCAGCAGATAATAATGTCCATGACTGAGCTATATATTTGAAAACTGAAAGAGCAGCCTCACAACACAACAGAACATACATGGGACTTTGAATGAAATCCAAATTTTCCTTCCAAGTTAACATTCTGTTTATTATCTAGAGCAGTAAGTGCTTAGAGATCTTCTGCAGACATCCAAACTGAAAAACAGCAGAGTCATTCAGACATCAGAGGATGCACAATACAACAACAAATACTGATACACTAATTGCTGTGCTGCTCTTGGGTTAATTGAAAAAATCTGTCACTATTTATTCCCCTACAACTAATATCTAGCTTGCAGGCAAGGTCTATTAGTAGCTGCTTTAAAAATTAATTGACCATATCACATTATTGAGAAAAAGCTGCACTCAAAAGAGTTGCATGAAATTTCTCATTTCTCTGCAAAACCAAAAGGATAAGTCACTAAAGGACTCTTAAGGCCTTTTCACACTTCAGTTGCATCCAGAATATAAAGACATAGGAATACAATAACGTTTAATGGAGTGACATGTTTATGCCAATTCTTACACTACAAACAGCTACAACATTTTATGGTCATAAAAATCCTAATTGGACCAGGAACCAAAGTGTAGGATGAGCTGAAGATCCATAGCAAACTAGTGCCTCCATGCCTCCACTTGTAATCCTTAGCAGGCAGATCTGACTTGGTCATGCCTTCCTTTGTAGAGAAAGAACTTCTGACTTGCTTGGATAGATACTGCTTCTTCCATCACCTCTGTTCTTAAATATCTGCTTCACTTATGACTTGAAGGACTTCTTGAGTCCTGTGGTCTGAAGGCTGAAACCTTCTGTGCCTGTCGAGCCCTCTGGGCTTCAGTGCAGAATCAAATTGCAAGGGCTTCAGGGGAAAGACTTATGCAAACCAGTAAATTCCATATTCTGGCAAAGATGTGAATGGAAGTACTAACCTAGCATTGCCCCTGGCTCTATGCCTAAGCATTGTGCTTTTTCATAGAGGAATGTGGATTCTCCTGGAACTCACAGAGCAATGAAAATAACAAAGTGTGCAGAATCATAACAAACAAAGCTCAGAGGACCACAACAGGGAAGTTGTTAAAGCCATCTGTGGAAGTTAGTATTCTGCCTCTTGGTCATGCTGGTCTCTCAAGTATGCAGCACATAGAAGAAACCCCATTAATTCTGGGTTTACACCAGCATATATACCAACTTCTGGGAAATTTTCAAAACCACTTTATTATATCGGTCCCTCCACAAATAAAAGTCAAGTGTTTGGATTTGTGTATATTTTATCTTTTGGAAAGTTCTCTGCACTTCTTTTTCATGTTTAAGAAAGACTTCCATCCAGCAAACTCTTCAAAGATTTGCTTCAGCTCTCTCTGAGGTGCAAACAATATTAGCAACATGTGAGTTACAACTGGATTGTTGATAGTGCAAGAAATATCAATTGTTATATCAAAAGAAATTAGCCATTTGGGCAGTTTCAGCTCTGTTAATGTTTCTCTAATCTAAGCCATAATTGCAATCCCCTAAGAAACTCAATACCATAACAAGCAAACCCAAATGCTTTCAGATCTATCTTGCATATTACACTGATCCAGTTCCAAAGCAGTTATTCTCATTAACAGAAATAAAATTATTAATCTGAATGCTTTTCATGTCCTTGTGAAATACCCTTTCTGATATATCCCAGTTATTGTCTGCAGGAAAGGAAAGAAGAAAAGATTTCTTTCCTAATTAAAGTGGCCTGGTCAGAACAGAGTCGATAGCAAAAGTCCAATTAATGGCAAGAGAAGCAATACTGAATTAAGGCTCTTTGAGAGACCAATAGATTCAGCAGAAATTCAGGTCATGTCACCCTCTCACTCCTACAAGTCTGTTTTAGAACTTTTAAGTAGTCATTGTTATAGAATTCTGTTTGGTATCCAATGAATGGAGGGAAATTGCCTATGTATTAAAGCAGTAATCATCCTGTTTTGGAGTCTCCAGGTCCCTTTTTGCTGTCCTTGTTCTGCTTCAGCTTTCCTAGCTTTACTATGGGCATAATATTTAGCCACCTTTTAGGGCTGTTGTGCATTCCAGAAAGGTGGCCCACAAGATGTTCTGGTGCCTGGGACTATCCCACCCCAGGGACAGGACTTTCTGGGGGTTTTTTGTTAAACTTTATGAGGTTTCTGTTGTCCCATTTCCCCAGCCTTTCAAGATCCCTCTGTGATTGGCAGTGCAACTGCTGGAGTTAGCAGCAGCTCCTCCCACTTCATCTGCAAATTGCTCAGGGGGCAGCCTGTCCCATCATCCAGGTCATTGATGAGCATGTTAAACGGCATTATCCCCAGTGTCCATCCCTGAGGTACACCACTAGTGCCTGCTCTCCAGCTGGACTTTATGGTGCTTGTCAGAACTATCTGAGCCCAGTTCAGCCAATTTTCAGCCCACCTCACTGCCCATTTATCCAGCCTGTACTTCACTGGTTTGCCTATGAAGATGTAATGAAGGCCATTGTTCAAAACTAGCTAAAGTCAAGATTAAACAGTGTCAACTACTTCACCCCATCCACCAAGATAGTAATTTCATCAAATAAGGCTGTCAGATTTGCAAAGCATGATTTCCTCTTCCTAAATCCAGGCTGACTACTCCTATAATCACATTTTCATTCATATGTGTGTTTGGAATTGGTTTCCAGGAATATGATGCATTTGTTACTATTCTGTCATAGAATTTATTTATGCATATAAACATGTATGTATATATAAAGGGGAATCAGAACACACAAATCTGCAAAGCCATAGGTCATAAAAACACTAAATAGTTGTGGAAAGAGTTTGAAAGTATGAATTAGTAAGAGAAAAATTGCTGATGCACATATAGGGCTATAAGGTGCTATATGTAGTTACTATCCTACTTAAATTTACAGGGCTCTATTTGTTCTATCTTCTGTTGTATTAGATAAACTCAAGGAGGAGCTTGAAAGTCGTCTCCTAACAACTGCTTTCAGTTCTCTGGAGACGGCCATGGCTAAAAAATACCCTGCTCACATATCTTGACACTGAAGTATTTGTACTTAAAGGAAAGAATAATAGCTCTAAGGTCTGTCTTTCTTCCTGTCCTCAGCACAAGAAAAGATTTTTTCAGCAGGGTATTCTTTCCCCTTGTCTGATCAATGAACTCCTCTATCTGTTATCTGTGGTCTTTGTCCATTATTCTCTTATCCAGTAAATCAGTTTGATTTTGACATTCTTTGTCTTTTGAACAAATCCTCCAGGGTGGAATCAGATTCTTGCTTTCTAATTCTGGAAGTGAGTCAAGTAGAAAGGTTCCTCTAAGTTGTATGACAATTTTGGGACTGTCTGCAAAGAGCTTCTTTAATCTTTTGGACGTGGGGGACTTTTTTCCATGTCTGAGGCATACTGCAGAGCTCTACTTGATGCGTGGGGCTGTCTGTTGCCCTCATACCTCTTATGTTGGGCTGAAGCTCCAAGGAATTGAAATTTGATAATCTCTCTGCCAAGACTGAAGTTTAATAAACACTTTGGACTTAATAATGTGATAACTCGGCAACATATTGCTTGGTGAATTACAAATTTCAGTTCAGTGGCGTCCAACTGCTTGATGGGATGGTAGTGTTACATTTAGGTGTGGCATAAAAAGTACAGTGTGCGATAGCATTCCTGCAAAGCGTGGAAAGAGCTTTTGACCTCTCAGGGTCTATTGCTACTACAGATTTCTGAGCTGCCATGCAAGCTGGAAGAGCTCCTTCCCTCAGCCTTACCCCTGCATCATACTGATGGATATTTGTGGGGCCAGAAAACTTCAGTGGTGGAAATTCAGCTCACTTAGCTGGTTTTCCCATAACAGCCCATACTTGGTGTATTGCCACAAACGAAGGGATGTCCTGGGGACATGAATGAGCAGTCGGGGGCAGACTGTGCTTGGAACTGCAATGACTCTAAGTTAAAAAATGACCTGGAATTGTCTCAAGAAGGCATTGAGAGGAAAACCAAATATCTTGTTCTGCATGGCATGTGGGTTTTTAAATCTCACCAGGATACATCTTGAATTGATGCAACTCCCCAAATAGGAAAAGAAGTCCCAAATAAACAAAATCAAACCAACCCACTTAGTGCAAAGCTGCACTTTAGAAAAATCAATTGGCTCCAGAAATTCACTGAGTCAGAGGAAACAGTGACCTTGTGAACAAGGCATCAAAGTTAAACACATTAAGTCCCAGCCTTCTTATACAATAGCAGACAAGTTGTAGCCTCAACTTCCATCTGTGAAGGATGACCACCTTGTGTCCCAGCTTTTTAGATCTGAGTTAGTGTCCTGGGACACCTCTGCAGATCATGCAATGATTAACATTTAAAGGAGCTCACTTGGCAAGTGGTATATGGCTAAACAAATCCCCAAATAGGTAGAGTCACTCCCCATTGAAATTTGTATTTAGATAAGTGGCTTTCTGGTTTTGAGTGTCATGTGCTGGTCTCCTCCTGTTTTGGTGTTACCCCAGCTGCAGCAGCCGGAGAGCAGCAGCACTCCCTCCCTGTTGGAAGTAGCAATGGCTCTGCTTACAGAAATCTTCCACAAGTGGACTCTACCAGTTTCTTACACAGATGACACAATCAGTAAACCTTGAGCCATTTTTGGTACCCCTTGTAAACAGTGTTGCCTGTCCAGGTGTGAAGCTGCCCTGTCCCAAGTGCTGCTGTGTGGCTGGAGCCCACCCATGGTAGTGAGCTGGAATATGTGAAGCCATTCACCAGCCTTTTTTTTGTTGGTCTACTGCGATCTCTTCATTGACTGCTCTGACCTTGCCCGTGGCAATATGGCTTGGGCACGATTTTTGGAACACTCCCTGGGGGAGTTCTTTCCTCCTGACTCTTTGTTTGCAGTATTTCTCAGCTATGTGTCTGTATGCAACTGGAGAAACAATGGTGTCTCTATAAATTAATTCCCTCATATTTATTTTTCTAGAATCATATGTTTATAGTTACCGGAGTTGCTGCTGTGCTTGCAGGCTAGTGTGAAGTCAATCACTCTCTGCCACCTTTCATCATGCTGTTTTATCAGTGAATTGCTCCAAATGCACTTATCTTTCAAATTGCACAGCACGAATTCACTCTTCCTTAAGGGTAATTTTAAAAATAGTTTTCAAGAAGGCTTTTTTCTAGTTCAAATTGCTTCTATTCTCTTTATAATAAAGGAATACTGCCTATAGTGGCTGAGCACAAAATCCTGAATTTAAACATGCTTGTATTTCAGGCTGTTTCAAGTCTGGATCCAAACTAGCTGGCTAGAGCTTGTTTTACATTTTCCTTCACTCCCTTGAAGATTCATATGTTTTCCTGAGGCTTATTTATTAGCAGTGAACAAAAGAAAAATGTACTCTCATGCAAGGGAGGGAACCTTTTTGTGAGTGGTTCATATTTGGAACAATCCAACTATAAGTGTTTGAAAAAATAATGAATTCTGAGCTACCTTTTTTCACAGCCAGTGACTAACTTTAAGAAATAGAGAAATTTATGTCACTCGTAAATCTGTTGCATTTTGCAACTGATGCTGAATGGCAGATTTATTTAAGCACAAAACAGGTTAGTATTTTTTTTATCCTTTGCTTGCCCTGTCTCAGAAAGACCAGGTTTGGGGTTTATGGCCAAGGTGGTTGACCTCCAAACATGCATGCACCTTCCATTCCTGGAAGCCCTGTGGTACAGGACCCAAGGCTGGTAAGATGGGACTTTTCCACCTACAGCAGCATCTGCTGGCACAGAGATGCATGGGCCAGCAGCATGCTTCAGAGGGAAACTGTTTTTTGAGTACCTTTCAGGTACCCAAAATGAAATTCAGCAATTAAAAGAAATAAGGAACTTCTGTGTTTTGTCATTTGATCACAGCTACACTTGCTTCCTATCAGCTTGTCAAAGCCTAGTGACAGTAGAAGGATCCTGCCAGTCTTGCTGCCAGTTCCTCTAATAAGCAGCTCTAGATAAATTCTTCCTTATGTTTTCTCCCAAACAGACCTGGATCTGAACATCTCCAAAGGCAGTAAGAGAGGAGTGCTAGTGCAAATCGGAACTGAATTCTGCTTGATTCTGGGTTGGAAGTAGTGTCAAAAAGTGGAGTAAGCCTTCAAGGGACTTTGTGATGTCCAAAACCCAGAGCCAGGTCTGGATCTGCACAGTGTGCCTGAACAGTCACAAAGCAATGGGTGACTGACTTGCCAAGATTTTGCTCATCTGATAAGCTGCAGAAAATATGTATTCGCAGGCCATTGAGAATGTGAAATAAATTCCATTAGCACAAACCTGCTTTTATGTAAGAAAACACTTTTAGAGGGATTGAAACAACCACTTTTAACTTCATATTTTTTTAAGGGGCTGAGAGCCATCCATTAGCCTGTGCAGCTCCTTAGGCATCAGTACCTTGATTACTTTTGCTTTGTTGAGTGTTGCTGCTTGCACTTTGATATACCAATAGCTGCATTTGCAATGGCCACATGTCAAATGGCACCACAGCTGACTACCCGGCATTGTCTTCCACAGCCAGGTTTGATGGTCTGTTTGGATAGTTAGTACTAGCCCTGCACATCGTATTTACTTTATTCTGGAAGAAAATTCTTAAGTCTATCACTGAAATCCATTATTAGAAAACATGAAAATTATTGCTCAAGACCCTGATTTCCACTTGATCTTTTCATCCTGAGAGATACTTGTACCCTAATTGGTAAGATTTTTTATCTTCTATTTTAATTTTACTATTTATTTTAACTTTTAATTCTATTTAAATAATTTCTAACTTCTAGCCTATTTGTATTTTAATGTAAGTGTGAGTATTGTGGCTGATGGCTGTTTCTCTTGGGATTTTTAGATCTAACTAATTGTGCTTTGTGCCACTAACAGCCCATTCCTCAGATGTGTTCCATAAATGTCATCAAATATTCCCTTGTTCCAGTTTATGACACTCTGGAGATAAATTTACCTGCTGGAGTCTGAGTCATCATTTCAGCTACATCATGTTGTATACACACTGTCTTCTCCCTAAGCCAACCATCCCAGTCTTCTCAGCTCTTCCTGCGTGCCATTAAATATTTGCATTGCTTATCCCCAATTGCTCTGCTTTCCACTGCATTATCTGCAATAGCAGAACTGGACAAGAACAGAGTGTGTCAGGTGAAGAATGGAAAGGAACATACATCTTTTCATCTTTTTCTCCTATCTTTTTTCTAAGCTGAATGTCTGTTGGCTTGCTTTTTTTTTTTTTTTTTTTTTTTTTTTTTTAATACTGCAAGGCAGTAAGCAATGAAACTGCAGTAATGATGTACTTTCAAGTGAAACTGGATATTAGGAAGGAATTCTTGACTGGGAGGGTGATGAGCCAGTGGCACAGGTTACGCAAAGAGCACATCCCTGGAATTGTTCAAGGCTAGATGTCCCTGCCCATGGCAGGGGGAGTGAAACTAGATGAACTTAAAGGTCATTTCTAACCCAAACCATTCTGTAATTCAGTGATTCTTTGCTTCTTTGCCTGCTGGTTCCTGTCCCCAAGCCTGTCCCCCACATTTGGTGACAGTTCTTGTGCTCTCCCCTTCCTTCTATATGAACAGTTTGCTGTCAGCCACCACCCTCCATTGGGTGGAAGAGCTTCATTTCATCCCATTGCAGGCTCATGTCTACAAACATTTGGCCTTATAGCAGACTGAAGGTAACCCATAACCACCTGACAGCACCTTCCAGGTTCTCACTTCATCTCTATTGCCATGGCATTCATCTCCAGTTACATGCAATTTTCTATTAGATCCTCCTTTTTTCTTGTAGTGGGACTATAACATCAAGTCGCATTATCCTTTTACGCAGAAGAAGATGATTCAGACTCTTTCAAAAGCAAACAATTTATAGCAGTGGGCAGGTGCTCACAGCATCTAATTTACAAATTGTTAACACCACTAGGCTTTTACTCGGAGGTTATTTCACCTTCCACAGCTATTGCCTCTCTGACAATAATTATTAAAACCAATCTTGGTTAGAACAATACAATTTCTTTGCCAGAACAGAGAGGCTTTATATTTGAGGTTAATAAAATGTAACATTTCATTCCAGAGATCACTGCTTTTGTCTTATGCTGTAATACTCTTTGCTTAGAAACATTTTTCTCTGGGGTGGAAAATGGCCAGGTGAAAACATTAACACAGAAATACTACTTTAGAACTGTCCATGTCTATATTTGTTTTCATGCAGAGCCAAAAAGGGGACTCTCAGTAAGCTGCAAACTTCAAGAATTACAATAAGATAATACAACCAGACAAAAATGGCAGAAAAATACATTTATTTTTCAAAAAGTGGCAGAAGAAAGTTCTTTTGACTCTTAAAAAAGTTTCTTCTAGTACAGAGAGATTCTGATTTCAGTGTAGAGGGAGATGCTTTGTGGCATCACCTCTGCCATGAGCTTTAAACCATTAACTGGAGGAGTCAGTTTGCTGTCTGAGCCCTTGCCCAAAAGACAAAGTGCTCCTTGACTGCACTTAGATGAATACAGAAAATATGGACATTCTTAGCTCTTCTACCCTACTTGGAGAGTGAGACTGATAGCAATAAAATGAGTTTTTTCTCCCAGTTGAGGAGGAAAATAAGGGTGAATATGAGCAGTGGAGGCAAGGGCAAGCAGGTCAGAGATAAAGATTGGAGATGGATATGGAAGAGACAGCTACCCCTTTTTGAGATTATTTACCTCTTTTAAAAATGTGTAAGACAGCTTCATTTAGAGCACAGAAATATGATGGAAGGAACCAACATATAGGAAGAAAATAAGAATTTTTGGCACAAGATGTCTAAAAGTGTAGCATTTGGTGAAGAAATCCATGATAAAGCAGCAGCCAAGATCAGCAACAGGAACAGGAAGTGCATTTTGAAGTGCTGAAATCAGTACAGCTTCATTATCATCTCATAGTCTCATAAACTCACAGTTTAGCAGCTAATGTTGTCCCTGGTAACCACATACAAGAACAACGTCATACTTTGAGAAAAGAAAAATCTGAATGAACTCTTTGCTATTCTGGTTTATGTGAGGGATCATAACATTTCTCCTACACGCATTGTAAATAGGACTGGTTTTTATGATCTCGTTCAACAAAATCATCTCTTTTTGCTAAGACCCCATTACCTGCCCAGAGGGCTTTGGAGAACACCCGTGCACACAATGTGGACCTGCTGAGGTGCTTGGGTACAAGATGAAATGGGGCAAAGCCAGTGAAGAAAGTGAGACATTCCACAGTGAGATTGCTTTTGTTGCAGTCTGATAACATCTTTTCCATCTCATTCTCTGAGGTGCTCCATAAATCACAGAATCACGGAATATTCTGAACTAGAAGGGACCCACAAAGATCATGAAGTCCAACTCTTAACTGAATGGCCCATGCAAGGATTGAGCCCGCAACCCTGGTGTTATTAGGCAGATTATTTCTGCAAATCCCAGCTTTGTTAACCTCCCCTCTTCAGGCAGTTGGGTTTCTGCATGCCCCCTGGGAGCCATGCAGCTCAAAGTATCTCTCTTCCACAACATTGGTGTCATGCCCTTACTACCTCATGGAAGGTTCCTAGTGTAGGGGAGGAAACAAGAAGCGGCTGTGGATTCTGTGGAGTCTCTGATAGAGAAGAGCTTTTCACTGTTGCCATATCAACCCCCCTCTCTGTCTTACTATGAAGCATCATGTATGAATGAAGGCAGCTCAGCATTTCTCACCTAAGCTGAAAAATCATTGAATTGGGCATCTTTATGCTTCAGATCATAATGTAGCACTGTACAATTGTCCCGCTGCAGACCCAAAGTCAGATCTTGGGCAATTTCCTATCTGAAGGCAGCAATTTCTCTTCTCAGAAAGCTGCAGAAGCTGGCTGTGGGTATACATGCAGGCAGCACCCTTTGTCCTGCCTGCTATCTCCAGGCGCAGTCACAGGCCTGGATTAATGCTGAATACAGTGAAAACTGCAGTACAGCCTGTCAGATAGACCCAGCCACGTGACTGTCACACTGGGCACAATGTGTCAGATTGACAGTACAGTCTTGTTTGGTTCTTGTGGGGTTTAGAGTTTAGATATAATCCACTGTTCCAACTCAGTCAGGAAGAGCTGGTAACAGGAGAGCTTTTGCCTTCTATTTTAGATGGACAAAGATGTTATGAGTGGTTGAATAGTTCCAGGGCTGGTCAGCATTGGGGTGAACAACCAAGAAAAACAATGGGTTAGCTGGGCGAGACTGTTGCTCAGAGTTGTAAGTCCTGCACAGGGTGAGGGTGAAGTCAGGCATTTGCTTTAAAATGTGGTTTAAAAGTGTTCTCCCACCCACCAATGACTGACCGATCTTTGGTCTTTTGCATAAAAAGATGGGAGCTCACTTCTGCAACTGTGTTCCTATCAGCCTCCTTGAATTTCCTCTTTCTGGCAGAAAAATTGCTCTTCTCTTCTCGATGCTAGAGGAGGGGGTTGGCTCCACTGCCCAAAACCCTACGCAAGATCTGAGCTCCAGTAAAACAGTGGGCAGTGGGGGCGGTAGAAGCAAGAGCTTGTTTTTGTGGAGTGCCACTCTACATGGTGTATTTCAGAGAGATAAGGTCTGTTGCTCTGCCAAATGCAAACTTAAGTGTACAGCCCCCACCTTGCAAAATGGTATTTGTATTTTTTTCTTTAAAATTACCATAGTCTCCATATGCTAGCATCCTGCAGGTCTGAGCTGTATTTGTGAAGATATTGGGATCATGATGCAGAGTACAGCCTCTTCTTGCACCTTCTGTTTTAGTTTTCGTTTTGTGTTTGTGCAGTGGAAATAAATGAATTCATGCCATCTGCCCCCACTTCCAAACAAAACACATCTGTGTTAGACAGCAGCAGAGGGATGTGCGGGGCTGATGAGGTTTCCAGCACAGACCCTCCAGTGTCAACATGCTGCATCCCTCACATCCTGAGGAGAGTGGCCAGGCCTCTCTGCACTTCCGAAGAGGTGCCAAATGATGGATATGGAAGCCACACTGCGGGCACCACATTTGAAAAACTTTCAGAAATCTTGGCACTCGTCTCCTAGCCTCGCCTGGATATAACCAGCAGTTTTTGTCAAAAATCTGCCTACAGATTCCCCCTCTTCATTTTCTCTCTTGACTGCATCTCCAAATGAGAGCTCTAGTGCTTCACGTTATTACAGGATTTTTTCTGCCAGTAAGGGGTCTCCTTAACATACAATACATATATAAATAATATATGTGGCTTTGGAGGTTTATAAAACTAGGTGGGTCATATCTCCTTTCATGTATAACAATTTTCTTCACTAAAAATCAAGTGTGATTTTCTTTGGGAAGATCTCCAGTTGTAGCAAAAGGAAAGGAGACCAGATTGCTGAGTGCCTCTACCACCGAGTCACTTTTCCAGGCTTCCTGAAACACCAGCACTAGAGCTGGTTGTGAGTTTTGCCTAAGAAGGGAGAGAAAATGCCATGGTGTGCAGTTTAAAATCTGGTTTTAAGGTTTTAAGACAGTTTCCTCTCTTCTTCAAGTACATATTTGTCTTTCCTGCTCTCTGCTGCACTCAATGCATTTCTGCTGTGATGATTTTTCACATAACCTCTTTAGCAGCCACAGGAGAACTTCCCGCAGCTCAGACTGTGTTGGCACTTAGACCTCGAAACATCAACCACTGCATCTGACTTAATGAAGCACATTGAACAAAATGGGGGAAGCTGTTGGCCAAAAATAGGGGTTTTGCAAGAGGTTCTATTTAAGCTGTCAGTTGGTGGTCTTCAAACTGAAAGTGAGGCTGAGACCCAGGGATGACATATCTCTTTGCTTTGGAAGAAAACCCTGGTGGATGGAGGAAGCAGGAGACGGTCTGGTCTGTCCTCATCTCAGGGAGATGGGATATATGGGTGTCCGGGATGTATGGTTTTGTCAGAGACTTTGTGTCATCTTTAGGCCTAAGTGAGGTGCATTATAGGAACAGAGAGAGTTATAGGGTAAAAGGAGAAGAACAGTTCATGGATTAGTGCCTGGTGAACTGAACTCAGCTCATGTGGGGTTAGAGCATAGGGCTTCTCTCCAGCATACTTTCTTGTAGGTAAGTTGGGAAGAAAATTGTTCTCTGCTTCCCAGGTGCATTGAGAGATGCCCAAAAACTGAATAAATAGCACTATGTAAGATAGGTCAATGTGGTTTTGGATAGCTTAGTATAGTAAAAAGTAAAAATAAAGATAAGCATCATCTTCCCTTTGTGCATCTTAAAGCCCTTTAGAGGCTCTGAGGTCTGATTTATATAAGAAACATCCATAAACCTAGTAAAGGCATGTTTTTAATAGGAATGAGATCTTTGTACAGTAGAACAGCTCACACTGATTTCAGTCAAATTTTTACTAACTCAAAACTGTATAGCCTACTGCTTACCAAAAAATAAGAACACTAAATTGTTTTTAAATGGCTTTATTGTAAACCACTGCACTTCTCATGGGGGACATAAACCTAAAGAACAGGATTTTCAGAGGAGTTAATCTCTAAGGGTTTTGGAATGGCAGCAGGAGATAGTGCCTCCAAAATTGGTTCCTGATTGGCCTCTTCTAACAGAAAAACACATCTGGACAAGACCTTGAGAGCTGCTCTGGTTCTATCACCAACCAGTAAATATAGATAGGTGATGGCCAGAGAGATACACAGGCATGCCTCTCTAAATCACTGTCTTGTTTTGTGCTTCTGAGGACCATTTCACTGTAAGAGACCACTTCCTCAGAGAGGTAGATGATTCAATTGGGTGCACACTCGAGGGGAAATGTTTGCACTAAAGCCAAAGAGACGTTCAGATTTTTAACTAGGAGCTACTTGTTTACTCAGTCTTACATTTTTTATATAATCCCTTTGCTATTACCAGAATAATTTGTGCATGGACTGTGCATAATATAGGATTTGAGAAACTACTTATCAACGCTGTGAAAATTGAAGTCATGCCTTGTAAGAATACTTACATGTAGAAGATGGGCATGATACATCTAGAAAATGGGCATGAAGAAGTTGCAATCTGTTGAAAGACAAAGCACTTGGATCCAGCCTCTCTATCCTGCAAGATGTCTTGGTCTTTACTCAAAAAATGTGGTGCTTAGGAACATGGTTTATTGGTGGGCCTGTCAGAGCTGTGTTAGTGGTTGGATTCAATGATCCCAGGGGTCTTTTCCAAACTCAATAATTCTATGTTTCTATGACTCTATTTAACACTTACTGTTACATTATTGTATGGCAAGGAGAAGAGGCCAACAGCTGCAAGACAGTTCATCAGCTGTGGGCAGTTTCTAGGCTTGGTCTAGAATAGAGGTTGAGATTTAGAGTTGCCTAGAGAGGTTAAGAGGTGGGACAATAACTGAGATGTGTAGGTCCCAGAAAAAAAGGGTGAGGATATAGTCATCATAAAAATATCTTGTTCATCTCTGTCCTCATTTTCCTTTCTCAGATCTCACAGTCCCATCTGGTGAAATTCACCTGCTCATTCTTCTTTTCCAAAGCAGTTTTCCCTCAGGATTAAAAAAATTACACCCATTCGATGCCTAAAGATTTTTGCTTTTCATATGTTTTTCTTAGATTTGTATATCTGTAGACAACTATTACGTAGTTATATAGCTCCTGGTATTTTTCCTATCCTTTCTCTTAGATTTTAGAATAATAAGCTAACTTTTTAACACATTCCTGAAATATTGTTTACTCTTCTTTTCAAGAAGAGAAGACAGACAAGGACATTTTGCATTCCAACCAAAATCTGAGGAGATGCAACAAGAAGTGAGGCAAAGAAGCCCGTGGAACTGCTCCAGTGGGGCAGAAGCCAGGGATAATTACATAACCAGCTACTCTTCTAATTGGACAATATTTATTAGATATGCTCATTTATTTAAGTTATAAAAATTGTAGAAATCTGATACCAGGCATGCCCATGACCACCAGGACACCTGGGAGCTTCCAATAAAAGTCTTCTTTTAGGTTTACTATTTTAACACTGTTGCAAGAGTTTTTGTCTTTTGATGTTAGGCAACAGAAGGAAACATCGCTGATTTTCTTTGATTATTTATCACTTGACTATTTCATGTGCCAGTTGGCCAGAGAGTTTTGTGCTTCTCAGTAGCAGTCAGGAATGGGTTCTTCATTCAGCTCCCTAAGATATGTCCCCTCTGTTGTGGGAACCTGTCCTAGGGTTATGATGCTTGTATCCCCAAATTGTCTGCCCTGTTTGTGTTGGATGTTGTATTCTGTACCTTTAAGGCCAGAGTGAAGAGGGAAGGAGCGTGCAGTTTTTGTTTAGAGGAACTGCTCTGACTACTCCACGGTCCGTTTTTCCCTGCTTGGGCTGTGCTGTCTTCAGACAGATGGACGGAGAGGTTTTTTTCCTTTTTTTCCTTTTTCCTTTTTAATTGGTTTTTGGCTGGCTGGAGCGGGGAAGGTTCCTGGACAGAGTCTTTGCCTTTTCATTGGGACTGAAATCTGTCCTGGACTGAGAAGACCGGAGAGGCACCTGTGGCCTGCCGAGGCCTGGGCCCCCCTGAGGGAGAGGCTGAGAGAGAGCTGAGTTATACCCACGGTGAGGACACTTTCATTCTGGGAATCCCTTTGGATCGGCGAGAGGTTTTGTTGTTTNAGAGGTTTTGTTGTTTCATATTATCCAATTGTTGATGCTTGTGGGGTTTTGTTTGTTAAATAAATAGTTTCTTCCACTTTTTCTCAGAGGAAGTTTATTCCCGAACCAACTGAGAGGAGGGGATGTTTTGGGCTTGCTTCCAGAGGATCCAATTTGGGAGAGTTCCTTCCCAAATTTTGCCCTAAACCAGGACAGAACCACAGGGCAGTAAGTCAGGGATGTTCACAGAATTGTAGAATGTCTTGAGTTGGAAAGGACCCACAAGGATCATCAAAGTCCAGCTCCTGGTCCTGCACAGGACAACCCCAAGAAGCACACCATGTGCCTGAGAGCATTGAACTCCTTGGTCTCTGGCAGGCTTAGTGCTGTGGCCACTTCCCTAGAGAGCCTCTTCAGCCAGCCCATCTCATATATGCAATTCCAACCCATAGGTTTTCATCTTTTAGAATCCAGAGGCTTTGTATGGACACACTTGAAATGTATTTTCTCTAGATGGACAAGACACTGTACCGGTGGTTTGCAAGTGACACTGTTGTAATCTGCTCTCTGTGCCCACCAAATACAGTCCAAACACATAAAGAACCCAGTGCCTCTTATTGAAAAGGTGTGAGGCAAGGGGAAGGAAAGAGGCTCCACGCAGAGGCAAAGTCAGGCCACTGAAGCTGCTTTTACTCTCTCCATGAGGACACTTAGGAGAGGAAAAGCTAGTCCTGGGGCAAAGTAAGGCAGTGGAGAAAGCTTTGTGGATACCAGCTCTTGGAATTTGGATGAAAACAGCTTAAGTTTTATAGACAGAAGATGGCCAAGCTGCTTCCTTGGGAGGTATTTAAGTAACAAAGGTGTGAAGGATAGACAAGAAGATCTGGGAGGTGATTCCAAGCTGCTGATGTGTCAGGATTGATAGATGAAGTGATAAGGGGGAGAGGAGGCAATGAGCTGGTGGTGAGGATAATGTAATTGTCAGGGATGAGGGAAAAGACAGTGATAGAAGGCTTAACAAATTAGAGTATTTACTCTCAGAGTATTTGCTCTTGCAGATCTGGGCAACTGAACACATTTGGTGCAGAAAACCTGCCTGTCACTCAAGAACTGTGTTTGTGGCTCTTAATAAAGGTGGAAGAGAGACTGGCTGAAATGATTCTGAATTTCCATACTGCTCATAATTCAGGTGAGCATGAGGGATTTCAGAAAGACTGTGCCTCTGTCCTTGCCTGTCCATATGGTACGTGTATATGCAAAAAACCGCATTTCCTAGAGAATTCACCAAACAGATAAAAAGGAAGAAAAACTGTTGTTTTTGGGTTTTTTTTCTTCTCTCACAGTGCTAATTACCATGGCATCCAAGTGCCTATTCACTAGGCGTGCACAAATCAGGGCTTTTCAAACAGTGTCCAAAGGGAAGTTTTGTCTAATTTATTGGGACTCACATAGGGAGAGTAACACCAGGTGGACAGGAGCAGGCTGGCAGGCACGTGCTGTGTTCCAGTAGTCCCTGCTGCCCTCTGGAGTATCCCAGCCAGGGATGCATTCCAGGGCAGAGCTGCCAAGGAAGAGCTGCGAGTGCATCTGAGTGGGTGAGGGGTGGTGTTCTGCCCTGAAGTGAGGAAAGCTGAGAAGCACTACCTGTTCTGTCCTTCCTCCTTGGCTGCAGCACTTTGTGGCCCAAGGGTTTTGAGGAAATGTAGCAGGATGGGACCAGTTTAGTGCCCATCTCCTGCACACAGCTATATGGACATGAGTGGTGACAAGCAGCACGATAAGGGTGCAAAAGGAGGAAAGGGTATGATGGGGAGATGGGGAATAGTCCCTTAGAATGCATGACACAAGCTTTTAATCCCTCCTGAATGAAACCTGAGGCTGGCTAGAGGCAAGCATAGCTAGAAACAGCATTCTCTATCCTCATATGAAACCACAAGACCAATTTTCCTTTGCTGACTTGATGCCTTACTTTTGCCAGACCCCTTTTCTTGTGTAGGTAAGGCATATTTTCCTTCCTGTTGTCTTCGTTTGCCTCTTGCAACCTCTCTGTCAGATGGAAGTGCCTTGTGCTGTTCATGCTTGCTCTGCTTTTAAATGGTTTTCTGAAGTCTGGGAGCAAAATTGTGCTATGATTAGGGCTACATACAAAGTGCCCAGGTGTCAAGGGATTTAGGGATTTGAAAATATATAGGCTACCTCAAAGGTAATCCTTTGAATATTAAAAGCAGAAAACCTGCCAGGCCACTTTGCATAACATTTGTATAATCTGGGAAGCGGCTCCAAGGTGCTTGTTACCATGGCACCTCTTGGAGAAGCTTAGCAATATTAGCAGAAAAACAGTGGTGGTGGGTTAATGCAAGAGCTGCAGCTCTGGGCTCAGGCACACAGTGGCTGTGCCTCAGCCGGCTGCTTGCTGAAGTGGGCATGGCTGTGATTGTTTTCGTACTTCAGCACAAATGCATGTTAAAACCCATCATCTTAAACCTCTTGCACTGCGACTTTAACCTGAACTTGCCTCTGAACTAGTGCCCAGCCCAGTTGTGCTGCTTGACTGAGGTCACCATCAAATCTTGGTAACTTCTCTGTGTCTCCACAGTGGATTTGAATTCATGTTGGATCTCCCTTTGTGGTCTAGGTCACTCTTGAGAGCTGGGATTCAGGTGCCTGACTGTAAATGTCTACTTCTAAGCTGGCCTCCTTCTGTTTATTAAGAATGGAGAGAAATCAGCTCCCCTGGATATGGTATATCATTCTAAAACAAATCCCTAAAATAGGCCACCTGAAATATATCCTAAACACCAATTTTCCCGTGGTTATAAAGGAAATCTTGAATCATTACCTTAGTTAGTACAGGCAACCATATTACTGATATTTCCATGACTCAGATAACCAGACAGGGGCTTTTAGTGTAAAGTGAGATGCTCTAGGGGACCCGGACATCTGCATGGGGTTGGCAGGCATGACATGAATCTGGGAGGAGACACATGTCCTTCAAGAGTGGCAGCTGGAGGCCAGGTTGCATTGAGTGTCTCAAGTGGCACAAAACTCTGACTGCTGGAAACTGAATAAGGCCCTTTGGCTGGGGTACAGCTCCAGCCTAAGGCACTTCCCAGTCTTCAGGTAAATGCATGTGGACTCAGTCTCTAAGCATTCAGGGTGAATGATTACTGTATGCAGCTCTAGGATCCACAACCTAAGGACATGGACTTGTTGGAGTGTGCGGAGGACGGTCAAAAGATGATGAGAGGGCTGGAGCAACTCTGCTGTGAAGACAGGCTGAGAGAGCTGGGGTTGTTCAGCCTGTAGAAGAGAAGGCTTCAGGGCAACTTTAGAGCAGCCTTCCAGTACCTAAAGTGGGCTACAAGAGGGCAGGAGAAGGACTTTTCACAAGAGCATGTAGTGATAGGGTAATGACTTCAAATTGAAAGAGGCTAGAGTAGATATCAGAAAGAAATTTATACTATGAGGGTGGAGAGGCCCTGGAACAAATTTCCCAGAGAAGTGTATGCTCCACCCTTGGAAGTGTTAAAGGCCAGGTTAAAAAGCCTTTAAAAGATTTTGAGCAACCTGGTCTTGTGGAAGGTGATCCTGCCCATGGCGGAGGGGGGTTGGAACTAAATGACCTTTTAAGGTCCCTTTCAACTCAAAGTGTTCTGTGATTCTGTGATAAGAGCTCAGCGCAGCAGCTCGTACATAGGTATGCAGTACCATTTGAGATGTCCTACTGGTTCCCACCTGGTCTCCAGCTGCTGTTCCAAAAATGTGTAAATGCTGCATCATATTACTGCATGTCTTAGACACCCTAGGGTGTATGAAGTAACAGAGGACATCCTGATGATTCGAACCTTAGTCCTGGTTAACTGTGAGTGGATCCTAACACAGTCAGTGGATTCCTCCAGGAATACTTGGTATCTGGTCATCTGAATCACTCTTCAGGGGCTGTTGACTGTATGGAATCACTATTTATTGATTGCCAGGGGATTTAAATATCTCAGTGCAGTTGCCCACCTGCAGATACTGCTGATCTCGGAGGGACTCTAGGGTATCTGAGACATCTGCATGGAATTGGATAATATGACACAGAGCATATGGAAGCCAGCAGGTGAGGTACCATAATTGACTCTCAAAGGACTCCAGACAACTATCTGTGAGAAACTGCGAAAGTATAGCCACCTAAATGGAGATGGGTGAGTGTCCAGTTAAGTCCTTCTCTTTAAGACAGGTGCAACACATCTCACTCTTCTTTCCTTACTTCTGCTGGGCATCTTCTATGTGATGCTCAGCCGAGTGACAAACTTGTTCCTCACTGAGCCCTTTCACCCTCATCATATCAGTGATGGCAAGAGAAGGATGATACCACAGTAGAGACAGTGTGCTTTGATGGCTGTCTGTCAAATTCTATGCCATACTTCTCAGTGTGGAGAATGCCTTTCCAAAAGGGCCTAAGCCTGCTGGGCCTCCTCAGCTACCACTAAGAAGACTCAATTAACTTCAGATCTCAGTACAGTTACACTCAGACATGTGCAGCATTTTTATACGAGCAGTGAGTGAGCATGGATTAATTTGATGTAGGAACTTTCAGACACACAGTTGTTTGTACAACTCAAAAAAACCCTAAAAAACCACTATTTTGTTTTTAAACACTTTAAACATATGGAAAACCCATTCCTTAGTTGCTGGAGCCCAAACTTCCTCATATATTTATCTTTCATGCTAAGATAGAAAACTTTTTGCGTATCCTCAGGGTTGCGCTTAAAGCACTACTATTTCCATGGAGTGAGATTCATCTCAGCTAACTTCTGCTGTCTAAAACCCACTTAGAGCCTGTTCAAATTCCCTTACAACCACTGTAGCTGGAAAACATCTAGTGCCCTGCTCTCAGCCCTAGCTACCCCCTTGTGGAATGAAAGCAGAAATATTCAGTGTTTTCTCGGAAATACTTACAGTGGTTTGTTCTGTGGCTCAAGCCAATTAAGTTTGTAAAAATAAATATGACCAATAAATTGTTATGATGGTTCATGAGGAAAATTGGAAAGATTCAGTTCTTGCCAGCTCATTTATATTTTGTTGAGATGGTTAGTGAAAAAAGTTTTGCCAAAATGTATGAAGACAACACCCTTGGATCTGTCAGAGGTGGAGACAATACATCAAACATCTGCTTAGATGTCTGTGCCGTTATCTCCTGTGACCATTTGTGGTTATTTCCCAGTCTAGATTAGTTGCCAGTCTGCCAACTCTCTCCCTTCTTTCAGACTCATTCAGTTTCATTTCATCACCTTCCAAAGAAAAGTCTTTGACCCTAGTTTGGATATTGAAAAAGGAAGTGGCTGCTTTGGTCTCCCCTCTGCCACATTAGCTTTGTAATTTTCCATTCACCCATGGCATCTCATCCTTGAACGCTTACCTACAACAGCCTGATGCAGTGAAATAGTTTTTGTGTTCTAATATTTGTAGCATTTTGACATGCTTTTGTTTGGTTTGGTCCCTCAGAAAATCCCAGCTTTGTTTTCAAGGTTTTATTCAATTGACTTCATTATGAATTTGAAGTGCAAATAATTTGATATTTTTTTATTTGAAATTTTGTTATTGATATCAATATTTGATTATTTAACATTTGCTTTCACCACTTTTCAACACATTGAGACTTTTCAGGGGAGAAAAGGTGGTTGTACAGGGGTTTGATTCTGTTAGATCCATGTCCTGGGATGTGCTTTTGTGCTCCAGCATGAGCTGAGGCATTGCTGAATTATGAATGCGCTAATCAAGCCCACAGGGTAAATCAGCTGCACTGTGTCTTTTAAGAGATACTGCAGCAGGTCAGGCAGCTAAAAATTTTAAAAATTGTTCAACATTAGTGGTCCCAGTGAGAAAAGAAAATCTCACCAAAAACTTAGATTATACAGAAACTGATTTTTTTCTTAATCAAAAATATTTTGATGGAAATTCCCTACTGCTCTCCCGAGAAGAAGAATTACCATGGTGTGGAAACTGCAAACAGTGTTAACATACTAATGATGTGATTCAGAGCCAGTGTGGATTTCACTGTAGATATTGCCCTGCCAGTGCATTTTTACTACATTTCCAATGGTGTAGAGGTTTTGTGACATTTTGTGGTTTTCTGTTAATGAGGAGTCCTAAGTTTTGCTCTAAGTAGTGGATTTAAAAGTCACCATTTTTTTCCCCCCATCTGGGTATTTAAACTTCTGCCCCAACCTCCTTTAGGCAAACTAGGTTCAGCTCCAGGTCTTGTACAGCCCAGATTGCTCAGAGGCAAAAGTGTGCTAATAGTGTGTGTAGAAATCTTTATGTTCCCAGAGGAGGTCAAGGACAGATTCCAACTCTAACTCTGTTGCACAAGTTGCTGCGACACTGAATTTCAAATTTTGTTCAAATTATAAGTGCATTTTAAGACACAGAAAAACAGAGAGCTTATAAGTCGCTATGTAGTAGTGGGGAGTATCTGCTGGATATCAGCAGGATTTTTTTCATGGAACCAAATGTTAAACATTGGAGTGGACTGTCCAAGGAGGTAGAGTCACCCTTCCTGGAGGTGTTGAAGAAATGACTGGATGTGGCATTTAGTGCCATGGTCTAGTTGATAAGGTGGCGATTGGCCAAAGGTTGGACTTGGTGATCTCAGGGGTCTTTCCCAGCCTTAATGATTCTGTGATCTTGTGATCTGATGGCATGCACAGTCACAACATGTGGAATCTGGAAAGAAGCACTGAATGAGTCTATTTTATACAGAATGGAAAGACACTGCAATATACAATAATTCCTCGTGAATCATGTAATTGGCAGTTTGTAAAGCAAAATACGAGGTGTGCTATTTTGTTAACAATGAGTAGAAACTAATTTTTACTTTCATAATACAGCAACTTACTGCAAATGTCATGGCAGAAGGTTTCATTAGTAGACAAAGAAAACTTCCTTTGCTGCCAGTCAGACTTTTTTTGCTTCTGAATGTCACAGGTGATTGCAATGCTTTGCTCTGTGCTGCCAGCAAGCATCTCTGCAATCTCTGTTTACAAGAGATAAGATAAATTTGTGCATTACCAGGGCAAAATGAGGGCCTATCCCTTAGGAGGTGACACCAGGGATGTCTTTCCTGATAAGTTTGCATTGTTTTCTTAATTTTTCTTACCTACCAGTACAGAAAAATTCTTGTACCACTTAACAGCAGTATATGCCGATAAATGGGAGGATGCATTTGAATCCTTTACTAGTTCATCAAACCTAGCTGTAGATGATGCTCCTAAATAATGGAAAATATCCTTAATGTGTCAGCTGTGCAGTGATGAGTGGGACGAGTTTTTTTCCTGATTCCAGGACAAATAGCCTGGAGGAAGAGATTTGACTGTCTTTATCTTAGCACATGTTAAACATTACTGGTCAGAAAGTTCCCCAGTCCTTTCAAAAATCTGTTTGTGGAAGCAAGCATAAGATAGGGCTGGAGCATTTCCCAGAATTGATTCCTGACTATTATGAATTGAATCTTCTCTGTGCCAGAAGCTGATAAGAAGCTGGATTTTCTATGTTGTCAAGGAGGAGAGTAGCATGCAACAATATTCTGAACCTGCTCTATTCCCTGGAAAGCCAAAGGTAATATTTTTTACTGTTTTCAGATGGAGTAGCGGTAGGGTGTCAGAATCATAATTTTGCTGTTGCTCAGCCCAGTCCTAAATTCCCAAAATGATATTAAAGGTCTTCTAATTATATAATTTTTAATCAATGTTTTTTACTTATTAATGAGAAATATTCTGCAGTAAAATTTTACCACAGTTATCTGAGTTAGTACCACTAAATTATATAATTCCATACACCTGCAGAACTGTGTTCTTGCTGGAAAAAACACTGGGGAATACCCTGACCCATTCTAAGTGCTTTCTGAAGGAAGCTAAGCTACCAGTAACAGATTTCTCCCTATTTAGCTGAATTTTTCATAACAAGATAATAAAGCAAAGAAGTGTTTGCATAAATACTTTTCGCAGTTAATAGGTACAATCTCCTTCTCATTCTCTTAATTTAGTATTGTGATTGATAATGAACAAAAGGGCATTTGTGTTTATAAAAGGACTCATTTTCTTCAGCATGTGTTCAATTTGTTGGAAGTTCAAGCCTCATCAATGATTTTTGTCCTTCAGCTACTGTTGGAGAGGTGACCTCCTTTGGCCAACACAGTTCAAGTGCACCAAGAGTTCTTTGGATGTACCAAAGGGATGAAGGGCCTCAGATGCTCACTTCTTTCTCTGAGAAGCTGCAGAATTCTATTGGGAGGTTCCCACGTAGCTGATTAGTTGTCTTCAGGTGCTTAATGAGTACTGCATTAACACCAGGGTGCCATTAGATTTTTATGTGCTGTACAAGTCAAAAGGGCTCCAGGCAGCCATTAGTTTAAGAAGTGCTCTTGGATTTAGGCAATAAACTCCAACTAAATCTTAGAAACCACATAGACAGTCTGGATACCATTCAGTGTTCCCAGTCCTCCTTGCCAGAAAAATAAAAGGGCTACAATGGGTGGGGATCCAGGTCCATCACTTATCTGATCCTATTGCCCATTGCCTAGGAACCAGCCTTACTAAAGTCTCACTCTAAAGCTGATGGTCTTGTTCTGGGCAACCTGAGGATTTAAAAGTCACAACAGGCAGCTGTGTTGGCTCCTTGAGGTGCACTGGGTGATTCAGGTCCTCCTCGGCTGCCAAGTAGAGAGGGCTGGTTCTTGTCTGACAGACATTGTACATTGATATCGAAGCCCCATTTGCACACTGCATATTACAGAGAATTTACTTTGGCTCTTCCTTGTTATCTTTCTCTATTTAAATAAAGAGTAATTCAGGATGGAAATGTATTTCCCCAGACTTTACACAGCAATACAGAATAGAAATTCCTGTAATGATGCACATAAATAATTGGTAGTGCTCCAATAGCGATTAAGTAGGTGCTTCCACAGCTCCTTGCAAAAGGTAGCTAAAAATTTCAAATTTTGAGTTGCAAAACAAGAAACTGAACCTCATGTTACATTGCTGTGAGGAAAAATATAAATTGAGCCCATAAATTCAATGTATGTGTCTTTAGGGGTCACAGGATTGTGGAATAATTTAGGTGGGAAGGGAGCTCTGGACGTTGTATGATTTGGCCTCCTACTCAGAAAGAGTCCCTGAGGAGCAGGTAGCTTTGTCAAATCCAGTCTTATTTGTGTCCCGGTTATAGTGTTTCACCACCCTTTTGCCAAAAAATAATTCATATATCTAACTGGAGATTTTTGTGATGCAACTTGAGTTCATTACTTTTTTACATATCATTGTGCATCTCCTGGAAGAGCCTGTCTCCATCTTCTCCATAATCTTCTATTAGGTAGCTGGAGATAGCAAGATCTGTAAGACCAGAATTTCCTTCTGCTTGCTAAATCAAAAAATATTGTACTTTTCTGCTCTCAAGGCATTTTTCCTTACAGCTTTAGTGATATTCAAAAGTGTCTTTGAACAAAAGCTTTCTGCTTTCTGAGGAACCGTTTATTTCTGAAAAGAAATCCTGTTTAAGAAATGTCCTTTTACAAGGGGTTGACAGGAATTCTGCTTATTGTCACCTACTCTTCACTTCTTGTCCACAAACTGAAGGTTGAGAACTGTAGTTGTCATTCTGAGCTCATGACAGGAGCAGGAACTTCCTTTACCACCCACACGTGAGAAGCACTGCAGAGCTGCCTGGGTAAAATCTTTGCCATGCTTCATGACTGTAAGAGGACAAACTCTAATGTACAGAATTTCATTTCAGAGAGAAGTGAAAACTTGTGGCCTGCCCCTTTCAAATTCTCTCTTCTCTGGTCCCTAAGGGGAAGTAAGGTTTGCTTTGGTTTAGTGCCTTCATTCCAGCTCTCCTCAGCACCAGATACAAGTTCTTTGGTTGCACTACTGCAGACCCCTAACGTGTGTTTGCAGCTGAATGTGTGCCTAAGCAATATGCTCGAGCTCAGTTAAGCTTTAGTTAGGTGAATGAGGTCTCATTTCCTCAGTATGGGAAAGACATGGAACTGTTGAAGTGGGTCCAGAGCAAGGCCATAAAAGTGATTAGAGGGATGGAGCACCTCTCTCCAAGGAAAGGCTGAGAGGTCTGAGATTATTCAGTGTGGAGAATAGGAGGCTCTGAGTAGGTTTTTTAGCACCTTGCAGTACCTAAACGGGGCTTAAAAGTAAGATGGGGACAGACTCTTTGGTAGGGCCTGTAGTATAGGACATGGGGCAATAGTTTTAAACTAAAA
>WAAE01002786.1:9924-68598 GCA_013400495.1 Nicator chloris
AAAAAAAAAAAAAAAAAAAAAAAAAAAAATTGATCTTTCTGAAATTTCTTCAAGCAATCTTTAATGTTGCAAGATAGGAATTTGAGAGAACAGGACTGTAGTACTGTCTCAGGCACTACTGTACCCCTGGTAAACACTTGTGCCTGCTTTCCTGATTCTAAAATGGGTGTGAAGAAATTGGTCATTGGTCAAACAGTGTGCAACATTAAAACAATCATTTTCCTCTAGAAGGCATTTAAATGCTGTGCTTAGCTTCTTATATATTCATTTTCATTACAACTACTAGTATGAATACCATTTTAATTGAACAAAAAACAAGATTAGAAATTATCTGTAAAATGAAATCTGAAGTGGCCCACTCTTCTCAACTACAGAACATTATATTTAATCTAATAAGGGGTTTTTAGATTATTTGAGCCCCAAAATATAATTATCCCATGGTCTACTGAATTGTTAAATTATTGCAGTATGACAATTTAATGCAAACACCCAGTTTACAAACATAACTTTGCTGGAAATTCTCAAGAAGTGTTGAGCCGATGTCAGTGTCTCAGTAATTTCGCAGTTTAAAAACAGTTAGAAATGTAATGACTACACTGCACTTGATTAAAGCATTTACAGCTCTAATCAAAAACTGACAGCAAGATCAAAGATGTTAACTTAAATCTCTCTTCTAATTATGTTTAAAATGCCACACCTCAGGCCTGTCTCTCCTCTTCTTTTTCAAACCAAATTCTGCTTAAGAAAGATCTAACACTTCTTAACAGTTCATTATCCAATAAAACTATTCAAAGCTTAAAAGCAATCTACACAATTAGTCAGGACCTCAGGGAGTCCACCGGTAGTCTTTATTACAGGGCTTCATATTAAAACACCTTAATTATATTTGTCAAATGGATTTCATTAAAACCCATCGTCACTTTAATTTTCATATTTTGACAGTGCTGGCATAGCATTATTACCACCTGCCAAGCTACGAACTACAACAAAATTATCAAATTCCTTCAAATACTAGGCAGTTTCTTTTTGTACCTGACCAATGATTTCCCTCTTTTTGGTGAATGCACCATAATTAAGAGGAATAATTAAAATTTCATATTCAAGCAGCACACAGTTAAGGTAAATGCGCAGTGTATCTGTTGCAGGTGTGTAAATAAGAACCTATATGGATACCTGGTTGCCAGGAGCACATAATACAAAGGTAGGACACATATACTGAAGTGCTTCTGAATAATAAAGCCAAGACATCAAACAGAATGCACTATTATTTAATCAAATGACAACCATGAGGATTTGAAAGCAGAGGACATTTTAACTTCTACTCATTACACTGTCATTTCAACACAACAGATCTGGGGATTATGACCATATACTGTAACCACAGTTTTATTTCAGATTGAATCCATGGAGGTTCCACTTGACTTTAGACAATCACATTGAAATTTAATGAAAACAAAATTTTTCATCCTCTCTTCATACAGTTAAGTACTGTGATAGGGCTTCTGATATTTAGGATACATTTCCAATGCAGGACATACCAATTGTCGTCTGATTTTTTTCTTAATACTCAATGCCACAGCAATTAACGACTTTAGATAATTACCAATAATAGAAAAGGTAGGTACCAGCATCTGTCATGTAACACAGTTTGGGCTGTTAATGTCATCTTGGACATAGAAATAAATTATTTCCTCTTTTTTGTTATCTGAAATACTGTACAGAAAACGGAACCAATTTATTATTATTGTGCATATATTTACTGAGCTAAATTCAAGCCTGATTAACTCCATGTTTTTCAGTGAACATGTGTGTTAGATGACTTTGGCCCACAACAGATAAAACAATGGCATGCAGATTGCAATGGGGAAAAGAACAGAGAATTTTCCTTTCTTCCACATAATCATAGCAAGAAATAAGAAATTAAGAGGTTTCTGCCATATGTCTAACACACTTCACTGCTTTGTACAAAGGTCTCAAGAGTAATGATCTCCGTGTGTTATGAATATTTTAAGACTTATTAAATGTTCTTGGATTATTGTGAGTAAAACTATGGGATTCTAAAGAACTGGTTTAAATGACAATCAAATATTATTGCTACTTAAGGTGAAATAAAAATTTTATAATTATTTAATGCATTATCAAGGAAGAAAGCTTCAACCTCTTTCACACCATATCACAAGTCTTAGCAGAGGAATTGCTGAAGACGTGCTGGAGTTTATTTTATTTAATTTCTTTTATTTCTTTTTATTGCTTTAATTGCTTTTGAATTACAAAGACTTAAAGCAGAGTACTTACAAGCAAGGGACTATGAGCTGATTACAGATCTCTGATTTTTTGGCAAGTCACCTTATTTCTTTTATGGTATTTATCTATAAAACAGGGGTAAATAATGTTTCTGCTAGAATTCCACTGAAACAAGCAAATGCCCACATGCTGCTTAGCTTCTGTTAGAACATCTTACAGCAAGCAATCAGAATTTTTTGGTGTCTCTTGTTCAAATTATCACAACAGCCTTGGGGGTTTCTTTTAGAAACCCTCATAACCCAGAGACAATCTAGGAGAAAAACAGTGTTTTGAAAACAATCCCAGCCCCAACCAGTGTAGGTTTGCTTCTACTGACCTGGTGGGAGCCAGCTCCTCCAGCTTAACATAGGGATGGATGGAGGGGTAGGGAAACTTCCCAGATGGGGAGCTGGTGGATGAGGGAAACTCACATGTGCCTTTGCCACAACTGGTCAGGCTTTCCCTCTTGAATTCTCCTCCTCCCTCTGCACCCAGGCTCCTGCCCTCTCTGTGAGGGCTCTGTAAGGCTCTGGCTTTGGTTCCTTTCCTCCCCACAGATCTGCAGTTGATTTATGGCTGGAAAATCTCATGCAGCAATTTACTCAGTTACTATTTAATAAGGGACAGATTTCCCTCCCTGCTACACTGCCATTCCCTCTCCCATCTCTCTCACTGCTTAGCCTTCAACTCAAATTCAACACAACACAGCAATTCCTTGTCCCCCGACATGTCTCCACACCATCTATTCTCGTGACATGCAACATGATTGTCTTCCTTTCTACCCAGCCTCAACATCTTTTTTTACTCAGTTCTTTTTTTCCGTCATTGCATTTTGGGCAAGCACTCTGATTCTTTCTGCATGACATCAATAGGAAACAGACTGGTCCCAGCCATTCCCTTCCTAAAACCCTCTTCTAGGCTCTCATTCTTTATTTGTATTATCACATACTTTTGTTTTAGCCTTGACAAAAAAATCTACGCACCACCTACAGTAATCTAGAGCATTACTACAAACACTGTTTTTTAGTATCGTACTGGTCTTTTTCTTTGATGCCACTGTCTCTCCCCAGTTCAGCACATGAAACAATAGCTACATTCCTTCTGTAGCCAATCCCTCCATGGTCTGACTTCTCCCATTGTCTATCAGCATATTAATTCCACTCTCAGCTCGGATATCATTCACCTGTTAAAATTTTACTCAAGCATTTCTGCACTTTCTCCTATGCTGCCATGACTGAAAGGAGCTGAGCATAAACAAGTCATCACCTCATCTCACTCTTGCAATTGCTGGTCTGGCTTCTCTTGTCCATCGGTATACCAGGGATAATAATTTCTTCACAGTCCCATGGAAATCTCAGGCACAACCATGAACCTTTGTGCTAGCTGAATTTCTAAATGTCTAGTCCCAGATGGATAAGGAATAGCAGAAAATCTAGTGAGCCCATGAGAGTATGATCCACAGGGGAGGAGGAAGGTACAGTAAGAAACAAGTTAGCACCACTTGTCTTCAGTGTTTCAGAGCAGGGGTGACACAGGGATTTACAACGTACACTGCATTACTGTCAGGTTTTACTTTCCTAAAGCAAACACTATCCCCCACAAGCTATCAGCAAACAGAATGTAAATCTTGCTGCCATGAGTGAATAACTTATTAAATTGACACTATTACTAATAATTACAGAAGATGTGCCTGTTTTTCGCTCCTGACACACAGGAAGCCAGCCATGTTTCCCGTTTCAGCGACGATACACAAGGAACAATTCAAAGTGATGCTCGTCCCTGGCTGGCACGTATTCTTTACCATTTGAAGTTTATTTGATACAAATGAGGGTCTACAGAGCCCTGCTGACATGAAGTCACAAAGAGCATATACATTTATGAATACTGCATTTACTGCATTCTGTATGCGATGTTTGTTAGGTCTCGGGGCTGAAATCACAGCTCTGAATCTATCTTGAAGGTGTTAAGGATGCGTTGTGAGCTTTTGCTTTTGCTCCAGCCCCCCAAACAAAACAAAACACCACCACAGCCTTCATGGCTTTAATTATTAAGTTTATATTTTCTGTTTTATCTTAAATCCCATAATGGAAGCAACCAGGGGTTTTTTTCTGTCTTCTTGTTTCCTTCTTTTTTTTTTTTTTCCAGTAACAGTATACACTCTTAATGTAGGAAGGAAATGTGAAGACAGAACAATCCAGCTGGATTAGACATTTTTGAAACCTACTGCCAGCAGTGAGCTGTCAAAGCCAGCAATCAAATGTAACCCTGGCGAAAAAGAACTAGGGACTGCTGTGAGGAGATTTACTTAGAAGAAACTCTCAAATAATGCTTTTATGTCCTGATTCTCCTCCCCTGAACCAGTTTTATACCTGCTTGTTGTCTCCCCCACCTCCTTGAAGTTACACCTGGTTTATAGTCTGTGGTAGGAACACTTTCTCTATTCCAAAACTATTAACTATTGCATTTCTATGGCCTCAGTGCAGAACACCTTGAAAATACTTATTGTAGTGGTAAATACTTGTAATTACTGGGAGTGTAATAAACTGCCTTTGCTTTGTTGGCACAGCAGAGTTCGTGTCAGTCAATACTCGCAGTTCTCCTCCTAAATCTTAAAATCTATGAAAATGTGGGGTAGCTATTAATCCAGAGATCTCTACAATGTGTCCAAGAGTAAAACCAGTCTTATTGTCTTTTTTTTTCTTCAGTTCAGAAGCTGACAAAAGAAGGATGTAGCCAGAACTCAGAAGGAAGAGTAAGAATGCACTACTCTGAACTTACGTCCACTTTTCTGCAAGAACATAATTATGCTTTATATTCCATCTTTTCACCAGAAAGCTGTTAATAAGCATCAGGATAACGTGGTAATAAGCACCATTAAAATTAAAAGACACGAGAAGTTATTTTTCTATGGCAATGGAAAGGAAAGCAAGACAAAATTAAAGAACTGACAGGAACACGAACACAATTTAGGGAGTAAATTTGGAATATTAAAGAACAGGAGGGTCTCAGACAACCAGTGGGGGAAAAGCAAAGACCAAGAAGACTATGTTGACTAATCATTACCACACTAAGATCCTTGCACTGTACAAAACAGGTCTTTCTGGATTAAAAGAGGAACAGCTACAGAACAGGACAGTAACGTGAATTTTGGCCATATCTAGGCTACCAACATGCCTGAGTCTGTCTCCACTATAAAATGACAGTAATGCTACTTAATTATTTTCTAGCAATGGCATGAAGATTTATTGATTAGTACCAATTTTTAAGCTTTCTAATACCAATTTTTAAGAGCCCTCTGATTCATGCAAAATCTGAATTTTAATGCAATATTTAAGGAAAAAATAGAATTTTAAGAATGCCCAATTTGTGTGATATGTGTATTTTTTCTGTTGGACAGAAAATCACAGAATCTACATGCTGTAAAACTTACAAAGAGTCCATTGAATAGTTTAATTTCACAATTTGTGATTTCAAAACTCAGTACCACCTTAAATCTTAACCAGAAGAGAAAATTTATAGAATACTGGCTACTTTCCCTCTTTTAAATTGATCAGCCATTATAGCTACCAACCTTCCCACACCATAGAAATAAATAAAGCATGTTGTATCCATTCTAATTTAAAAACTCTTATCATCATTAAAACCACAGTTGATTTAGTCAGAAGTTCCATCTATTATGTGCTGTAATGATTTAATAGTGCCAATTAGATCTATAGTATTCCTAGAAATGGAGGAGTTGCAGCTGGAGCTCTGCAGACCAGTCAACCAATTTTCAAAGGATATTCAAAGGTCTGCACCACTCTATTCTAGGTAGAAGATTAAATTGTAAAGGAAAAAAGAAGCAGGATTTCAAAACAAGTATTCCAATATGACAAATAAGTTTTCTCCCTGGGCTTTGCTTTTGTAGAAAAGAGAAGCATTTCACCCTCCTATTCCATAAGTAGCTGGAAATGCTCTGCATATGTAATAATGACATGAAATAACTTGCTAATTCAAGACACTTTAGCCAGCCATGTGTCCTAGTGAGAGACAATGCATGAGCCCTTTAAAGTATCTACAATACAGAATATGTTCCTTGATAATGTCATTAAGCCACGATGACATGTAGCAAGCAATTGCTGGCAAAGGTCAATAACCTGATCCATTTATACAACGAATGCCTGTTAAAACAGTGTTTAAAGAACAATCGAATGATTGATGACCATAAGCTCGATGTTGGCCATGATGTGTTGGGTGCACACACGGCGTGTTCTGCAAGCACTCCACGTGCCTCTGCTGCTGGGAGGGAAACTGTTCTGCCAGAAAACAAACCAAAAGGTTTAGACAAAAATGCTGACTACAGTAATTGAGTAAATAGAGGTCTGAAGATGCGTTTGTGAGCACTGAGCACTTAAGATGTGATGCTGATCTAACTGAGTACAGATCAGTTTGAAAATAAGGTGTTCTGGGCAGAACAGACTGCAAGCACCTTCTAAGCTCCATGTCACAGCCTGGGAAAAAAAGAAGCAACCATCCCACAGATATCTCTCACTGATTTCTAAAATAGTTAATTTTTAATTTAAACTGATGTATTAAAATGCAGCTTGATTTGATGCACGTTTCAATTTCATCAGCTCAAAAGCCATTGTCAAAATTTACAGGTCCAATTTGCTGTGCTATTTTAAAAATGGGAAGAAGGATCATTTCCAAAATATTTTTGTTGTTTTAATTTATCAACAACCATCATTCTGTCAACAGAGTGCTGCACACTTCTTAGAATTTAATACCCTTTTCTAAACAGTAATTAACCTAACAGCTTCTTACAAGTCATTTCTCTGTCTCACCAGAGAAGCGTGGTGACCTGTGCGTTCTGTAGGACAGGAATGTTTCCCAAAATTGTCATATGGTCCCCACACAGAATTAATTCTGTCATTCTGAAGTGACCACATTTCACTTTTTACAAACAAGAACGATCTTCAAAGTCATCTATATATATATATGATCATAAAAGTAATAAAATAAATATGATCCATCCAAAGCATTTGATATTCTATAACTGTAATGGTTCTGGCTTTCATGAGATAAACACGCTGGGACCACAGTGTGCTGCTGAAGTGCACCCTTCAATTAAAGAGCATTTCTGCACACAAGCCAGTTCCTCATGGAGGTGTTGATTATAAGTGGCATTCATCAGAATCAATGGTATAAAAATAAGCTCCCTGCCATTTTGCTGCATCCATAAACAGGTGTGGCCTGAGCTTTATTAGGTGCCCAGACAAAACGACACGCAAGGATGGTATCTCAGCATGAGTCACAAAGCAAAATTACAGTTCTGGGCTGCACTTGTGAGACTTCCTAAAATACATTTCCCAAGTCAGGGGCAGCAGTCAGTGTTGTTGGTTAGTGCAGTCAGGAACTGGACCCACCCCTTCCCTGGCCCTGAAGAACTCCTGCATCGTGGTACAACAGTCAGACATGTTCCATGACTGTTCTTAGAGCTCCACCTTTCCTACAAAAGTGCAATTTCTGCATGGCACAGTGAGCAGTGTTATACTGGAATTATATTTAAAAGCATTCATATGAAGAGTCATCACTTCTTCCCCAGTAATCTCCCATCAGCCACAAAAACAGCTGAAATAGAGCAGAAAACAGTTAAAGCAAGTCTGAGTTACACATTAATGACTTTTCCATCTTGCCCTCAGCGCAGATGGAAGTTCAGTCTGCTCCTTAACACACATGCCAAATAACTGATAAAAATGGATGTCAAGTACTCCAAACTTCTTTAAATTTTGGAAGCTAGCACTAACTGACCTACTAAAGGAATCTATCCTATTTCCATCCTGTTTGGCTCTGTACTTAAAGCCTCTTCTGCCTACATTGTTTTAACCACACATACCAGGATGGACTTTTCCCCACAAGGCTTTACAGGCACATCCCAATTTTCACTCCAAGCCTCCAAAGATCTTTCAGCAAGCCAGTCTGTTTCCCATGTCCCTGCATTAGAAATTAAGTTTTCATCTTCCTTCTTACTCTCTGAAAGAAATCAACCTATTTCCATTTTCCATGACACAATCCCATTTCTTCCCCTCTGCTCCTGTCCTCCTGCCAGGTTTTTCCCACCAGCTCCTCTTGTGTCCTCCTCTATCTTGTCAGCCATCAGGTGAATGCAACACTGATGATTTCATTATGAACTGACAAAGTCAAAGACTTGTCATTTACAGATTGGGAATGGAGACATGGGAATGTGATGATTCTTCCAAAAGTCAGAATAAATTAGTGAGACAAAGGTGTATGTCCTGACTGCCAGTTTCTTAGCTACATATAGCTTGTAATTTTTCCATGTTCAAGAAGGGGAAAAAAGGCATCATTCTCAGATGCTAGGAACCTTCCAGTCCACATTCTTACATGTTCTTCTAAAGTGTTGAAATAAGTGGAGCTTTCTTTTTCTAGTGTTCCTGGTACAGAAGTTAGTACCTTTGAATTTTGCCTCCTTAGCAGGGGGACCAAGCACAAGCTGGGGCCCAGAGCTGCAGGGGTAGGAGCTTAGTGCAGACCACAGACCAAGAACAGCTCAAAGACTTGCAGTGAAGGCAAGCATTCTATGGGAGGATGTGTTTAGATGACTCTTAACTTCTCTCTACATTAAAGAGCACCACATTTTGTTGGGTTTGATTCCCCCCCCCCACTCTTTCTGGCCTAGGGAAAAATCCACCTTCACATTATTAATAGTGAATTCAAATGGTTTTTCTGCTGCAATTTAACAACTTTTTTTTTTTTTCCCTGCACAGAGGCAAGACAGTCTTCTCTCTTGAACCCTTCAACATATTTGTTCTGCATTATTTTTTCATTCGCAGTTATCCTGGAGGCTCTCAATGTTTAAATAGCTCCCTCCTTCCCATGTAAAGCTGTGCACTAATATCGATCAATTTAGGCTGGGAGTTACTATCAGGCATTTTTCAATAATCAGCCAAGCTGTTCAGAGAGTGTCTTGGATATAACCCTTAGGTAAACAGCACAACACACAAGGAACTTTCACTCAGCAAGCACATCTTTCCAATCTCGAGGCTGGCTGTCAGTGCTTCACCAGACAAAGAACTTGATCCTGACTTTCTACTCTGCAGGTCAGAGGCCAAGTTATATTAGGTGAGGATGTCTTTATCATTATGCACAGCATTTAAGTTTCTTAGTGCACTTGTATATTTAAAGATCTCACAGTCATATGCCCTTCAAATAAGGGGTCAGGAAGTAAATAAGCTTTTAATGACTATCAATCTACTTTTTAATAAAAAAATAAACACAAAACCCCATTCATCTAACCACAAAGGTGTGGCTGTGCAAGAATTTTAGGTATTAACTAGGTGAAACATCTTTATCAGCGAGTTAGAGTCAATAGGAACCCTTACCTGGCTGACAGGAGAGGAAGAAGAAAATAATTTTAAGCTAAAGAATTAAAAATAAATCATAGAAAAAGGATGATACATACAAACAATATGTCACGTAGTATCCACACTTACAGAGAGATGAGTAAGCTACTCTGAATTGTTAGGTTTTCATTTAATTCATCCCTGATATAAAATGCCAGGTTTATTCTATTTTTACATTACCTCATTAATCAAAAATGGGAAAGAAATGTGATTGGCATGAAAGACTTAAAATCATTCATACTTTATGCCTTAAATAGCTACATTCATTGGTTACTTCCCACAGTACTTAATTCTGAAATGAAAAACATGGGGTGTTTTAATTTCCTCTTCTTAACTGTAAAGCATCAGATTATGCTACATTGTTTTTTTAGGTCTGAGAGATCCTTAAAAGACAAGCCTGTGTAAACTAAAATGGTAAAAAAAACTCTGATGTAAAAATAGTCCTAGGTAGTTGCTTTGCACACTAAAACCAGTGATGTTCACACCCACCAGTGGGCGAAAGATAAACATCACAAAAGTAAATAACACTCTGAAATAGCTGGCTCCTCTGAGTCCTGCAGACAGCACAAACTGTTTTGTAGTTTTAAAAAAAGACTATGCATAAGCAAATCCACATGACTTTAATGACAATTTCTGACCGTGTTTTCAGGTCAACATCTGTGCTGGGGAGCCGGGGCAGCGCCCTGTGGTGCAGCTGTTCCCAGTGCCCTGCTGGCACTGCCCTCACTGCTCCCTTTCCTGCTGGAGCTGTCCATGTCCAGGCGGGCTCCTGCTGCACCAGTCGCTCCCTCACCAAGCAGTGAGGCAGTCTGTGGTGCCAGCACACAAAAATGAGGGTGAGTGAGGCTGGGCAGCACTCAGGTACAAAGCTTTGGGGTGTCCCCACGTGTATTGAATTGAGACACACACAGGGTCCCCTGGAAAGCTGAGGTGCCCCACATTCAGAGTTCTCTGCATCTGACAGATGGCTGAGGAGCACAGCACTTACCTCCCTCTGTCCCCACAGAGCACCACCTTAACCATTAAGAATGAACAGGGTTACAGCAACTCAGGAAAATTCTTCTACAATGGCAAATGCAATTCAAGGCAGGTAAATGCAGGATAAAAATTGTAAGACAAAAGATTCCAAAAGAAAGCCAGGACATTAGGGAAAGTGTTCAGAGGCATGATGATTGAAGAGAGATTTAAGTGTCCTCCTGGGTTATGAAAGTCTTAAGCTAATGGATAACTGCAGTGGGAAAATAATGCTGCACAGTGAGCTGCATGCCTAGAGGAATAAAAAGCTAAAATTCTGGTGCTGACTGGCACGTAAGACTGACTGGAAGCCCTGCCTATAGTACTGCATTGTCTTGATGCACATAAATCAGTATTTCCAAGTAAACTGACAAAAGAAGAAGACAGAGGGAGGACCATCTGAAACACAAAATGATATTTTACAGCCCATTGTAGCCAGCTCTGTACCACACAGAAGCTGTAGGTCATCACCACACTGCTGTAATTTTCCATTTCTGGCCATATTCCCTGAGTGTGCAGATGGGATTGCAAAAGAGAAGTCACAGGAAGGATCTCCACAGGGTCACTCAGATGCCTTTGCTGGGAATGTATGCTCCATGCTCAAGGGCAAGTAACGTGCTGGATTCTTTCATAAAATTGATTAAGAATATTCAAAGGGCTGAAGGGAGGTGGTAGGCAGAAAGGACAAACAGATGGTGATTATAATGTACACATACAGTATAGCTTTCCTTACTCTTAAAAGCAGAACAAACCAAAAAAGTCAACCAACCAAAGATGGAAGTTTAGCTAAACACCTGCTTATGACAGATCTTGAATTATGGGAGGTGATGTGCACGTTCTATGCTTTGAGACAGTAATCAAAACAAAACAAGAAAATAACATCACCAATGTGTCCTGTAACCTGGGAAACATTTAGAATAATTTGCAAGATGGAGAAAAATTCTGTGGTAAATACAAATGATAATGCTCAACTCTTTAAAACAGTGTTAATTCAAATTATTTCAGGACATGATTATTATAAAGCAGGTCCAAGCATAATTTTACACTTCAGAATAACATCAGCACAGTCCCTTGGGGAGCTGCAGCCAGAGCTTCCCCTGAGCCTGGCTTGCTTAGGCAGAGCACTGCCTGTCTCCAGGTCATCCTGAGCTCTGCTCAGGTGCCACCTCTCCCCAGTACAAGGGAGGCAGGACTCAGGAGCACACAGTAGCTCAGAGTGCTGGCCCATCACCTTTACGAACTAATTTCTTCAGATATGCTCTGTAGAAACTAAAGTCTTGGAGAAAGGAGTGTAGCATCTGATTTGGCATTTAATATGATACAAAATCTTTATTATGTCCCAAGTACAGTAGGGAAATTGACTGAAATTTCCTCTAGAGCTCGTCTCAAATTAAGATCAAAAAATTAAAGAATTTTTGAAAAGGAATGAAACCCCACACACATACAGGATCTTTGTCAGATTTCTGTGCAACCAGAGAGGGACTTAGGGCAGAAAAAACAGTTTTAAGACCATTCCCCAAGGAAGTTTCTGAAAATCAAGATGCTGCCTTTAGTTACCAAAAAGTTCCAAGTTCAACTGGTGCAAAATTTGAAGCTAGAAATGTGCAATCCGTTCGAATCATGTTTAAATTTGTATAATTATGTAATCAAAATACAACCACACCCCTCTGTCATTATTCAAGGTAGACCATAAGCCACAGCTCAGCACAATGCTTTGCAACAGAATTCTCAAACTAAGTCAACCTTAAAGAGCAGTCAGTGGACAAAGATACCTGTGTTAAGGAATACCATCCTTACTCTTCCCCCACCTTTATTTTTGGTTCATCAATTGCCTGAGGGTCCCCTGGGTGACTGGAAGAACATGTCAAGGCTCCCTGCTCAGCACATCACCCTTGTGCTCTGCTCAGCACATCTGTAACAGGCACAGAGCATCCTGTCTTCCTTTCACTCAGTGCTCTGGGCACTTCCCCCCATCCTGCTAAATCACCAGGACAAACAGCTACAGGCTGCAAGTTTTCCTCCTGGACAGAGCTCTCACACGAGCCCACCCCACATCCCAGCACGGATGTCACCCTGGGCTCCACCCTGACGTCACCCCCGTGGCTTCTGCTCACATCACCACTGAACACCTGGCCCCAGCTGCTGGGCTAGGGGAATATCAGGTTGCTGTTACAAAGCTTTTTGGCAGATAATTTTAAAGAAACGTGTTCTGAGAATGTTTTTACGATCTTCACCTCTACCTGTTCTGTCTTAAAATCTGTTTTGCACTATCGCTTCTCCAAAAGACAAATTTTATGTTTCTTTTTTTTTCTTTTTAAACCCACTAGAAGGAATCCCCTACTGCCCATACAATAAAGTCAGTCAGAGGCAAGATTCTTTCTCACAGATCTTATCCCTCTAAGCCATCAGACTGACTAAACCACTATCCTTTGATCAATAGGCAGCTAAGTGGGAATTTTCAAAAAAACCTTTAAGCAAAATAAAGTTGCTTCCTTATTACACACAGGCCTTACTCCTCCAAACTAGAAGAGTGGTGGGATTTTTTTCCTTTTTTTCTTTTTATTTTTTGTTCAAAACTTGTTCAGTCTGGATGCAAGATAGATCCCATCCAGGCAGAGAAAGCCCTGAGAGTAAGAGAGTATTTACTACCACTGAAAATGGTGATTGCATCAAAGGCTCAGCAAAGTGGCCAGCTGTGAGAAATTGTGAACCATACACTAAACGTCACCATTTGTTTACAGATAAATGTATATTAAAAGGTGTCTAATTAACTGACTGTAAATGTATGCTATGTTTAATTAAAGGGATGTGAATAAAAACAGTGGTTCCACCTGCAGCATGAGCGGGGCCTGGTTCGTTCAGCTCTATTTTAAGCTGTCCACAGCCTCAAAAAAAGAAGCAGTTTTATGTGTGAGACTCAGTTTGGACACTGGACTTCTGAGATTCTATCAGAGTAATCACCAAGTGCTAAAAAGCCAAAACATCTTTTTAGAGACCACTGCCAGATAGCAAAGAAAATGACTCTCTAATAAAATCAGATCAATTTTCTTTTCTAGCTAACCTGTCCCAAATGGAAACAACATAAGACAGGTTCCCATGGAGTCAGCATTAGTGATGGGTCCATGCAATGAATATCATATGCTTCCCTGGACAAAATTGCCTGGGGTAACTTTCATATGAGGGTTGGATTGCAAGTTGTCTGTCTTGCTTCTTTCCTCTTCCTAAGCTAGCTCCTAGGCTTTTCTTTTTTTTTTTTCCCCTAAAGAGGTGAGATTTCTCACTGTGCTTAACTGTGGTATAGAGTATGTGTTTAAACATATAGAAAAAAAGAACTGATTTACTTAGTGCAGCTGAGACACTTAAGAGAGCTGGGTTCAGTTCCTGTCTCTGGAGGCAAGGCAGAGCCTGACCCTGGGGAGGTCACTCTGGATTGCTTTTACCTGATCTTCTGCAGCCCACCCTGCTGGGCCCTGAGCAAACACCAAGCCCACATCAGCCTGAGGTTCCACAGCCCTCCTTACACGCTGTCAGTGACTTCTGGACTCACAAGGTTGAGGTTCAACACCATACAGACAACCATTTTCCTATTTTCCACATAAGGGTTTTTGGGCAGAGGATGCTCATGGTGTCTATGAAATCCAGGACAGGCAGCATCCAAACTGTGCTCAAACCCTAACTGAGATAACAATAACAATATCCCTGGACATAGGGATGTTGAGGATAAATTGCCAGAAGCAAATGAAACATCCCACCTAAATACTAGATAGGTTACTTGCATTATTTTGAAAAAAAGCACAAGCATATTGGTCTCAAAACACCTGGAGTAGGATAAAGGAGAATTTTTGCACTAAAAAGGCCACATGCAGGATTTAAGTGCCAGGATCACATAATCAGCTACACTGTTGAATATGACTGCAGCATATATGAACATTTGACTAAAGCATCTATCACTTACAATATTTATATTGGGAGAGTTTAGATTGTTCAAAAGCATTTCCATCCAGCTTTTTATCTACTAAAGACAATATTTAAAGAACAATTTTTAGAACAAAATTTATTGTGCCTTTTTGCAACCTTTTTCATTGAAGAAGTAATAGTACTTCAGTGCAGTCTCAAATCCTGACAAAACCAACCAAACAAAATTCCTCAGAACAGCCCGAGAGACAATAATTGCTATTTCAAATGTACTTCCACTATTTGCTTCTTCAAATCTCTATTACTTTTCATGAAAGGAAACCTTTCTGCATACAAAAAGGGCTGGGCAACATTTTTTTTTCTCAGTTAAGAATATTCTGCAGACTTTTTTAAATTAAGTTTTCATGGTAGAAATTTTTTATTTTTACTTTTTTACTTTTATTTTTATTATTTACTATTTATTTTTACTTTTATTTATTATTTTTATTTTTTTTACTTTTGCAATGATCACTATCTATATTACAAAGAACTTATATAATTTAATTTTAAAATTAAGAAAAATATACCTCCATTGCATCAGCATACTAAGAAACATGAAAAAAAAAATATACACTACAGAAACCCCAGCTGCACTGTCTTATGCAACAGGAATATTTCCACCTTGAAGTAACAAATTTGCCTTTTATTTCCAAAGCATTACCAACAGTACTACAGCAGAAAGCTAAGTTGGGCATCTATACTTGGCAGTTAAACACAAGCAGATAGTAGAACTGCACTTTAAATATAAATATCATGAAAGCAAAATATTGGTGGAGTACTTCATCTGCACACCTTAATTTCTTTTCATGTGACTCTAGTGGTTGAGCAACCTCAGTTTCAAATTAATACAGATTCTATACACATATGGTAGCTTAAAATACGTTTTCAACAAATAATTTCACAAGCTGGCACAAAATCCAGCTTCCCTCTGCCACCAGAAAAGCTGGTCTTGTGCTCACAGTGCTGCCTCTGGATTTGGAGAACTGGGTTCTGCTCCTCACTCCGACACACGTCTGAGAAAGTGATTTAATTATGTCCTTCATCACATGGGGCTCATCATTTCTCTCTCTCTTGCCTGGTGACATTGTTAATATTGGGAACAGGGGCTACCTCTCGTGCTGGGTTTGTGCTGTGGGATCAGGTCACGATGCTGCAGGGACACGTCACTCCTGGCAGTGCTCGCTGGACACCCACCTGCCTCCATGACCCTGACCCACCATACCCAACACACAGCAGCCTCATCTTATTAATCTTTTATTAAATACCTGCAAAGAATGGGAACTAAGTAGAAGAAGCTGTGGGAGGTAGGTGCAAATTACCTTAGTGCAATTAGTCAGAAATTTAGTTTTAACAAGCAAGCATTTAAAATGCAAAAGCATTGTAAAGTCATCTAATCTCTTTCCCCAGCTGAACTTTCCACTTGACAGTGAAAGACATAGGGACATGAAACTGAGAAACACAGGTTAAACTAGGCTTTATTATTCTCCAGCATACCAGTCCAGCCCCTGAGCAACATGTACATTAAATGCTTAAGACAGTGATGGAAGCCCTGTGGATCTTCACATCTCATCTGTGCACTTTCAGTCCTAGGCCAAACAGCACGGGTAAGAAATACTACATGATTTACTTGCTCCTTGTTTTATTTTATAAATAGAAACCAGCAATCCAGCTAAGAGGAGGCACTGCTTTACAGATAATGCTGGGGATCACCAGAAGTCTGTAAAAGACACAAATGGAAAAATTCAGGTACTAATGACAAAGCACAGGGAAAAAGTGGTAATTAGAAATATATCAAAGCATGGGGCAGCAGGGGTTAATGCACTTGCCTTTCAACACCACAGCATTAATAGAACCACACGGCAGTATGCTAGTTTGTACTTCTCCTGCTAACACAGCTCAAAATCTGCCTAAGGATTTGAAGGGCAAGAGGTCTCAGGACCTTCCCATGGAAGGAGCTGCAGGAGATGCCCACCTCAGCACCATGCTCTGCACCAGCCAGCATTCAGAGCTCTGAATGCATCTATAGATTCAGAAGAACCAGATTTTGCACACACAAGAAACAGACCGTGCAGGAGATTCGCTGCGCTTTAAGCTCCTGCAGACGCTTGAAAACAAGCAACAGCTTAACACAAATCCTGCCCAGGAGTCAATGCCAACTAATCCCAGAGTCCCCTCTCCCCATCCCTGTGGAGGGCACAGAAGAAACCCCACGGTCAGGCCAGCCCATAGCCAACGGCTGCATTCCCACATGGAAAGCTTGGGTTTGGTTTCCAGTTTAAGTCTGTCTCTCCCTAGGTTAGAGGGGGAGAGGAGAATGATTTAATGCTGCTCAACAGCAGCAACCCCTTTGGGCAAAGTAAGCGTGGATGGGGTCCAGCCAGAGAAGGGGGGAGTCTGGCTCTGACTGGGAAGACATTCATGTGACCCAGGGCAGAAAGATTTTACTCATCACATGAAATGTGAACTAAATGAATGCCCACCAAACTCTGGGTTTGTATTTTTAAAGAATCTACTTCATGCATCAACTTATCTACCAAATCACCTACTTATTTGTCTTTAATGACTAGTATGAAAACAACTATCTTTTCTTAAGTGCATTGTAAACGGAATGACCCTCCTATAAAAACCCACTGGATTTATAGTGTTAAAAGCCAAAGTCCCAGAACCGTACCTCTGTTTACTTGAGAAGTATAAACCATTACCCAGAAAACAGAGAGGCCTTTTACAGAGACTGGAAAACAAATGGCTTAAAAGCATTAACATCTACATATCTTTCCTTCCCATACATTCAAGGCCATCAATCATACATAATCCAGAACATACGAGGTGCAAAAGTGCTAAAAAGGGCCCATTAAAATACAAGTCTTTCCAGGTGTACCACCCAATCACCAGAACTGAACACAGAGCAAAACCAGCTCCCACTTATACACACAATACCATTAGAGGCAATTTATCATGTCTTCTTAAAGTGATATATAGCACGTTATGAAATTGCTCATTAACTCTCCCAGCTAAAGCCCAGCTTGCCCCCATGTACTTAAGTGACTGTAATTGGCATTTCAGAGACCTTGGCTTAGAATTCACTCTTATTTATAAAGCTCAGTTTCTATAATCAACTTTTTAACCTGCTTCTAGTAATATCAGTAAGTTCATTTTTTCTGAGTTTTGCTTATTATGCAATGCAAGGGTTGCTTTTCAGCCCCCAGATAGTATCTGATTTAGATTTCTTCTTCCCCTTTCCCATTCTTCCTTCAAGAAGACCTATAAAAGCCTAAGCCCATACAAGTCATGCCTTTACTATAGATACAAAAACTCCTTCATTAAAATACAACTGTAGTAAGTGTAGAGCAACAGAAATTTCTTTCTTCTTAATGGGAAAGACAAAGCAATCTCATAAATATCCAAGATCATGATCGTAATCATCCTACCACGTAAGTATCATTAGTCACAAAGACCTGCATTTACAAAGCATTTCAGCACATGCTTAAACTCCAGCATATGTTCAAGTCCTGCTGCCTCCAAAAGGACTCATGTGCATGTCTGGCTATGGGCCAAACAGCCAACTCCACAAAGCAGCACATGAGCAGTTTCACACCCATGCTTTGCAGGATGACTTTCAGCCAAAGGTCTCCATAGCCTTCCCATGGGAAGACAAGTGTCACTGTCTTGTTCAGCTGGATGAGAGAGAGAGAGACACGGGGTTTGGCCAGCTTAGAGCTTCTCCCTTGCACTGTGCCAGAGCCAGGAATCAATTCTTCCTGATGAAACTTCAGCAACCCCAAACGGTTCCCCATCCATGAGACCTCTCCTGCTTCAATCAGGATTCAAGCTCTGCTGTATTTGCAAGCACAGGGCTGATACTCACAGCAGCCACAATACTGTCCAGGAAAACAAAGTCCTTGTGGAGGAGCCATGCAGCAGCTCAGCTGCTGGACATCCAAAGCAATGCTAATGGACTTACCGAGCTTTGTCTGTCTAAACCTACACTTGAGAGAAAACATTTCAGCACAAGTTAATATTCCCAGACTGGCTGAGAAGTCCTCATCTCTGGTTTGTTTGACTACTTCCAGTACCAGTCTCTACTCATCATTATTGTGCCTTGAAACTACAGCAAACATCTTCTTTTTAACTTCATCCCATTTCAGTCTTTCTACTACTTTTCTGATAGCAGATGACGAGGTTCACTGTCACAGGCAGAAATATACAGAAATGCATTACAAAAGAGATGCTTCCACTGAGGGTGGAAAACGAAGCTCAGCAGGCAAAAGTCAGTGAGAAGGCAATTCCCTCTGAGAGTGTCTGTTGCTTTATGGGTTAATATAGAGGTCCTCAAACCATTTCATAATTGCATCACTTCTTAATAGAAGACTGGCTTGCTGACACCTTTCCATTTGCAGCTGTCTGGACCACCTGCCCTCCCCATTTGCAAGCACATTACATCCCTGAGACACCCTTGAGGAGCAATGCCTGCTTAGTGATCTATTTTATTTTACCTTGTGGCAATTTATCAGACTGAAACAAGGGGAAGGGCCAGCTCCTCACTGCACACGCTTAGTTATGCAAGAAGTGATTTTTGGTAACAAAGTGAAAACTTTAGTTACAGTAATTTATTGGATTCCTTGGCACAGACAGAGCACTTGCCTATGACTGTGCTGGGATGTGTGCATGGCACAGTGCCCACCTCTGCTGTGACTGCTTATGGACAGTCACCCAGGGCATGGCAACATGTGACACACTAATAAGCCCAGTGCACTCAGCATAGGAGTCCCTGTGGATGGCTTGAGAAGGACAGGACACAAATGACTGCAAATTAGAGTAAGTTTTGCCAACAGGAGCATAGCCCCATCATTGCCCCTTTAACTGTTCTAAGCCCAATTCTAAACCGATCCCTTTTGACACTAAAAGATACAAAGATATCAAAACCATCCCCAGTCACTTAGAGAGTATCTTGAATAGCTCATTCACAAATTAATTGCAGTATGTCATCCACTGTAGTTCACAGCCTATTGTTACTGCCAGGTGCACAGGCAAAGGCAATATTTGCCTCATGCTTTAGGCAGCATTGCTCTCAATAGAGGACATTTTCCTCTAGTGACAGTAGTACAAGATTTAGAGGGAAGGCTCGAACACAATAGGAGCAATACTGTCCTAGGTATCACAAAATATACTTGGATAAAGCCCACTTCAGACCCTGACAGCTGAAAACCAACAGAGATCACATCTCTAGGAGAAACTGTCTGATAACCTAGTCCTTAAAAAAAAAAAAAAAAAAAAAAAAAAAGCAAGACTCAGAGACAGAGTGATTTGACCAGGATCACTTGGGATGCCTGTGGCAGAGATGCAAACAACAGCACTCTTTGTGACCAAATACAGCTCTCTGCCTTGTAACTACAAAAACACCTCCTCATTCTGACTGCCTGTACTTAGGAACTTAATCATGCTGTGCTGGTTTTTGGCTGTGATAGAGTTAATTTTCTTCATGGTAGCTGGTATGGGACTGTGTTTGGGATTTGTCCTGGAAACAGTGTTGATACCATAGAGATGTTTTTGTTATTGCAGCCCCCAGGAGGCACTGCATAATAGGGAGCAGTGTTTGGTAGGTGCTGGCCAGGGCCCAGCACAGTGCAAAAAGTTTCACCATCCCTGGAAATGTGCAGAAAACATGTGGATGTGACACTTGGGGACATGGGTTAGCAGTGAACATGTGGGCAGTTCTAGGATAATGGTTGTACTTGACGAGCTTAAAGCTCTTTTCCAGCATTAAGAATTCTGTGATTCTAAGTTGCGCCTCCTTGGAATGGCCATAGCACTTCCTTCCCCCAAGCATTCTATCACTTCATCAGGATCCTGTAATTGTTCAGGAATAAAGTTCCAGACCACTGCAGGTAAGAAATTCTCTAGACACCTGCCCATATTCTCCCACATGCTGTGCCACCCATTGCCATCCCCTCACGAAGCCTGGGCCAAATTCCTGAACGGCTTGTGAACCTTAGAACCAAAGCATTATTCCTAGGAAATACCAACAGAAGTATTTTAACTACTCAAGGACGTTCAAGGTACTGAGAAGGTGTTGTAAAGAGAGAGAAAACATCACAGAGAAAGGTAGCAAAAGTGCCATCCTGTACTTCCTCCACAAAAACAAACAAAACAAAATTTCTCAGCAGAAGAATGACAATTCCTACTTGTCTGCATGAGATGGTACCCAGAGTACAGCAGTAGCTTCAGTACAGAGCCAAATACCAGATTAAGCTTAGGTCAGTGTTTTAACAACGAATCTTCCAGGCAAAATGTCACTAATCACTACAGAGCACAGCAAACTGAAAAGCCGACACCAGTCTTTAACATGTACAGTGAAGAAAAACCTCATGGTACAGATCAGATAAACGAATATGAAGAACAGATGAATCAATATCATGACTCACAACCATTAACAGATATAAATCACTTCTAATATGCTCTGGTCAATCTGTTATTATCTGAAACCCTTTGAGCCCCACATTGGGTGCCAGAGGACTGCCACGGTTTAACCCTAACTGGCAACTAACTCAGCCCCATGCAGCCACTCATTCACTTCCCTCCTGATGGGATATGGGGGAGAATCAGAAGAGGAGACATGAGAAACCTCAGGGATTGTAATAAAGACAGTTTAGAGGGAAAGCAAAAGCCACACACACAAGCACAGCAAAACAAGGGATTGATTCAGGACCTCCCATGGGCAGGCAGGTGTTCAGGCATCTCCAGGAGAGCAGGGCTCTATTGTGTGTAATGGCCACTTGGGAAGACAAACACAGCTCTAAAAGGCTTCCCTTCCTTCTCCTCCCCAGCTTTATGTGCCGAGCATGATAACATAAGACATGGAATATAAGACCTTATACCATGTAAATTCTGCTAAGCAATAACAGAAACATGTCCATATTATCAAGATTGTTTTCAGCACAAATCCAAAACACACTCCCATACCAGCATAAAGAAAATTAACTTTATCCCAGACAAAACAATGTACAACAAGTTAAGAAGTTGGTGCACTCACAGGGTAAGTAAGAACAGATTTAATACTAAAGGTGGGAAAAATCATATAAATATATAAAAATCTAAGAACTCAGTGTGTTTATTGCCTCTGACTTTTCACTCCTTTTGTGCTCCCATGGCCTGTCTGACAGTGCAGTGTGTTCTCAGGAAGCACACACACTTCCTTGCCTGACCAGAACAAAGGGGGTTCACCCCACGACACAGCAGCCCACAAGACAGGTAAGTCTTACCATGGTTGCAGAATTAGAAAACACCAGTCTTACTGTGCCCAGAGAAGTTAGCATTTTTCTGTACAGCTTTTGAGATTGTTCTTGGATGCTTCTCAAAGCAATTCCATTGCTGCCATAATAACACCTCTCCAAACAAAAAAGTTTCCTTGCCAAGACTAAGTATGAGGACAGGAAACTAATGACTTGCTGGAGATCTCCTAAAAACCACATTGGGTTATTGGAAGTATTTTACCACTTAAATACTAGTGTGACTTCTCAGTATTTCTCCTTCCAAAATAATCTACCACCCTAAGGCTTATGGATTAGGATGCACACAGTACTTCATCTTGCTCAAGACCTTTCTAAGCATCCTGGAGTCTTCAAGCCAACCCTGTCTCATCCCAAGTATCAGAAAGGCCAAGTAACTGTTTTCAATACATCCCAAGCTACTATGCAACAGCAGGTTTTGGGTGTTTATTTAAGTCTTTAAATGTGGTAAAACTCAGGATGAACAAGTATCTCAAGACTGTCAGAACTGCACTTTATGTGTAGCTTTGCCAGAAAAAGTCAAGCGTGCTGGTGGATGTAGTCGACATCCTTCCTTCTCTAGTTGAGGAGCATCCATGTAGCTGCTCTTTTCCTTCTGCCACAATGCACATCAGTCAGTGGGACAAAAATACAAATAACACAATGAAATTAATAACAAAAGGCTGCTTCCTAGTTCATTGCAATGAAAAGTGAACAACACAAGCTTTACTTTCATTCTAATTCTTACCTGATGTTCTTCATCGGTAGCTCTGTACAAAAAGGTGAGAATCCTTATTTCCAATTTCCAGACAGGGAAATGGGGGTAAAAAGAAAGAAAATGGCATGGCAAAGCACTCACTTACTATTAGCAGAGCCAAGAAATTAACTTCAATTTTCTGAATCATGTTTCTAAGGGCCTGTTTGTTATACTACACCCAGAGATATTTTTCCTTAAATATGTCGACATCAACATAGTTTTTCATATCAAATTTATGTACTTTAGATTTTTATGCGTATTGAAAAAGTAATTTTAAAAAGTAAAATTAATACATATCTCTTGTACAGCACACTGCCAAACATTTTTTAAATGCCACCGTGTTTAACTCCTGCTATCCAGGGATGTGAAATTTATGCTCTATTATCTTTTTTTCCAAACACGGTGCTCTATCTCCAACAAAACCTGAGTCCATGGATTTAGTTTAATTTCAAAGCCTATGCAGTTGGCTTCTATAAAGTATGTTTCTGAAGGACTTGAGATCCAAGACTGAGATGTAAATTCATGGGAAATTAAAAAAAATAAATTAAAGGCTGTATGTTTTCAAATGAGGTCCCCTTAAAGCTTTGAAATACTCCTCTAATGCAAGACCAGTGAATTACATGCAGTCTCTGATGTTCCCATCCAGATATCTGGCCACGAATTACAGGATGCTCTTCTCCCAGAGAGCCTTTTAGCACTTACGCTTTCACTATAAGGAATAAATGACCACTTTTTTTCCCACACATTGGACAACTTGAAACCAGATCTTATGCAGAATTGACTCCAAGCACCCTTGTCTTTTTCAGGTTCTGATTTCCTACACAAGCCAGTTTTGTGTCCATCCTGTAAGCTCCTTATTTCACCTGTGAACTCAGAGAAAAATCACTTTTTTCAATAATCCAGCACTGCCAGCTGGATCTTTCCCACATCACTCATTCTTCCTTACTGACACCATAGACCCATATAATTTTTACTATGGTATCTATCAATGTTTTGTAATTTGTTTACCCAGGACAGCTCAACTCCGATGGAGCATCTGTTTTTCAGCAAGGTCTTGCTTTTGTTACCCAATTTTCCAGCTGGATTGACAGAGGCACAAAGAAGTCAAGTGACCTGCCGGGGTCAGACAGCGTCGGTGGCTTGGAACAGATTGGAGCCCATGATCCCCTGTCTCTGTACCCTGCACTAGAACAATGCTCCCTTTTACAAGTTGTTCTGCACTACAGATAAATTGTGTCCACTTTTCCTACTTGTTGCCTCGTTTCATAGAAATCCCCCTGTTTTGTTTATACGTTGTTTCACTTCGGAACACGCGTCTAAGCTATTTGGAGCTATTTGTACATTGAAATATACATAATGAAACATTCAAGCCAAATTTTTCAGTGTTCTGGCCTCCTGATCTTTCTCTTGAACTCAATGACCTGGCAAACATTTCTATATCAGGTGTTCATATTTCCTCTACAACTTCCTTCTGGAAGAAGGAATGCAACTCATTTGCCACTTGCGCTTTGTCAAATTCTAATTGTTATTAATTTTCCAGCTAATCATTTCCAGTGAGATTTCAGGCTATTTGCAACTTCATTTATCATGGGATTTCTATTCTCATCACACAAATACAACCTACTACTTACAGTTATTACACAAATAAAGGTGCTTGTACAGACCTGGCTTTACTAGTGTGCACTTTTAACTTTACAACTTTCAAGCTATAAACATGAAATTCCCTTTTTAACTACTACAGACCAGAAGCTACAGAACTCCAAGGCCAACTGGTGTTTCTGAGACCTTTGATAATTTTTTAGGTTTTCTCAATCTCACTTGGACTCACCTACAAAACTATGAGTTTCCTACTTTATACAATTGAACTGTAAGTAAACTGGTTAAGGTTTGCAAAGATGGAAATAGTTAAGAAGCTATTCCACTGGGGGCATTTGCTTCCAAATATAGCCTCATTTTGAAATTCCTGCTGAACCACACTTTGCTTCAGACTCAAAATGGGTTTGGAAAGGTACACATGCTTTTTATCTATAACAGGAATGTACTACTAGAGCACTGCTGAATAACTTCCTTTAAGCTCTATTTTTTTGAATAAACCCACCAACCTAGCATCTTAAATTCCATTTGTATTTCAAACCAAGGATTATGAGAACAAAGGGAGCTTAATATTACTGTTTCAATGGTATTTCAGAATAAAGTATATACATAATGGTACCTTGCTTATTCATTAAGCCAAATCTTTGCGGAGTCTCAAAATAACCTTTTGTTTCATAAATGGTAGGGGTTTTTATCCTTGAGAATAATTGGATGCACTATTACTAGGTAACAAAATATCTGATTTGAGGCAAGCAGATGTAGGAGATAGATGTCTGGCTATGATAGATCAAAATTTACTTCAGAAACAGCGTAGTCTACCTGAAAGTGCTAATGCTCTTTCTGTTACCTTCAGTCAAATTCACTTTCATAATCACATTGGCTTCTCTAGAAAAAAGTCTATTTGCAAATTTGTATCCTCTTTTTTTTCAATGTCATTTGAGAATAAATATTTACATTAGCAGGACCAAAACCAACTTAAATTGGAAAAACAACCCCTTCATGCTAAGCTTATTTGCTCTCCTTTCACTCACAACATAATGCATATTTGCATGTATACATGTAATCCATAAATACCACACACAGTTCACTTACTTCCTTTAGTGAAATTCTGCCAGCACCTGACCGATAATTTATGATTCCTGTTATCATGGTGTTCCTTAAACTCCTTTATTTACATTCCTGATGACGTTGTCATGTGGTTGTCCAGTTTATCAAGCTCACTTAAGCCGTCCAAGCCTCTAGCAAGGAATTTTTGCCCTGTCTGGTGGATGGACAAGAATTCTCACCAAAGTCACTCATCACTAATGCCTGTGTCTCTGCAGAGGCAGTTTCTGAAAAAGCACAACTTCTATTCAAGAATGCTTAATTACAGAAGGACCCTCTCAGCCCTCCTTTGCACACATTGCAGGTTTGCCTGTGCCCTCAGTAGGGTTCTCTGTGAGTATTTACATAAAGCACAGGTGTCCTGACACCATCACACTTCACAGGGTAGTGGGCATGAAAGGGCCTGGATCCACAGCACTCAAAGGCAAGGCAAATACCCCATAATTCATCCCAAAACAGATATTTTTATTCACTTCTGTGATTAGAGAACTTTTTGGGGTGCAAGATACTCCCTGCACACCCTACTTTGAGGGCTGTGACAAGAACTGTTGAGTATTAGATGAGTATCTACCTATTTCCACATCCCTCTCACACTTTAAAGCTTGTGGATAAGGGGTCTTTGGGTCTTGTGAGAAAATAAGGCAAATCATAAATGTTTTTCTTGGAGCAAGAGGTGTTCAGGGAATGACTGCTAACTTTCATTCTTTTGGGAGACAAAAGGAAGGCAAGGTTCAATTAATAGGCATATAAAGAGTGGGTGGCATGGCTGGGTGTGTAGTTATTTCTTCCCAGAAGCAAGGTTATTCAGTAGCTAGTCAGACATGTAAAGGCTGGTTATGATACTATAAAGGCACCAGGGCTCCTGCAGAGCTGGAATTACAGGGTTAGTGTGCAAAGAAAGTAGGCCCAGAAGGACCTGAGGTATTTAGGAGGAAGCAAGGGTGTAAACACTGTTTTGGATTTTGTTTTAGAATTCTTGGAACCAAAGAGGAGACCAAAATGAAAAAATGCTTCAGGGTGAGAGCTTTCCATAAGAGCTGATTGTGAATGCAATTTTAATTTGAGGTGGCTCAAGCACTGATGGAATACAGCAACATTAGAGCATGAGTTAAAAATAATGAATAATGTAACACATGCTGAAAAATGCACCTATTCTGTTGTTTTAGACACTGTGCAAACATTTGCACTTTTCATTTCACTTTACTTCTTCAAAATCCTTCTTTCCTGTGGCTAAACTGCTAAGACCAGAAACACTGTGAATAACATTACCCAGAAACTCAATGATACTTAAGGTCAAGGTAGATGTGATAATTCTTCAGTTGGACACTTGGTTTCTTAGGAGCAGAATCACTCTCAAACCTCCTCAATGATGTGTAATTGTAGTCATTCAGTCTCACTAGATTAATCACGCCTTATCCAAGGGATAAAAAGTTAGTCCCTGCCTTAAACAGCTTCCTTGAGAAGCTGGGAAACATAGGCACAGAAAGACTGGCAAGTTTCATGCACACTAATGAGAAGCTTCATAGTAGATCTAGAACTGAAATCATTTTGTCAGCATCTAGGTCTTGATTCTTTTTCTGGTCTCTACAGTCATGCTATTCAAGACACTCTCAATGGGATCAGTGTTACAGGTAAAGGATCTATGGGAGACCTGTGCTCCTTTGGATTGGCAAAAAGATGGGAGATGCCCTGTGCCATCTCAAGTGGCCACCGTTCTGTATGGCTGGGCAACTGAGTTGTGCCTTCAAATCTGTCCAGTCCTTTTCCAGTTAGTTCATAGCACTAACCCACCCCGTTACTCTTGTGGTTTGTTTGAGCCTAGAGAAACTTTTCAAATTATCTGTCCATACTTGCTGTGACTAGATGGTAACTAAACCATGGTCTCTTAGCTCTTAACTATTTACTAGGCCCGACAACTGCTGTTTACAAGAATCAACTGTAACATGTTCTTGTTAAAAGCTTAGCCACTTAATCCCTGATACACATCCTTCTAAACTTATTGCACGTACACTAACACCAAGAATACCATACATTCGTTACTTTACTTTCATTCTCTGTGTGCCAAGATTAATAAATCAGTGCAGAAGATGCTGAGAGTCCGTGACATATTTGGGGTTGGACTTCATGATCTTTAAGTCCCTTCCAACTTAAACTATTCTACAATTCTATAATATTTGCACTCAGACTTTGATTTTTACATCAACAATTGAACAAAACTAACTTCTAAATAAAACCAGCAATACTAATAACACAGGAAAATTAATTCATAGACTCACACCTTGGCTGCAATCGTGCATACACTGAACCATTCTCAGACATCCTAAATGGTTTGAAAAATGGCTTGACAAAGGCAACAAAGCTCAAAACTTTTAGCTGGCAAGGACTGGTTTGTCCCCACTGTCTCCGATGCAAACCTGCCAATTACAGCAGATGAAGATCCAGTCCAGTCCCCTCTCCTAGAAAATTTTCACTCTTCAAAATGCACTGCTATAGGCAGTAATTTCTGCAGATCCAAACGCTTGCATGCAAGATGCTCAGAGACTTTATATCCTGCTAATGTATTCCTTGGGGAAGTTACTATCCCCTAAAACCCCCATAGTTATTGTTAGGAAATCATTAACCCACAGCTCTTTTCAACTCGTGGTAATTATGATGTTTAAAAAAGGGAAAGTTTTGCTGCTAACAGTTGCAACAATGTATTTGTTTGCCACATGCGATGGAAATCTGATAGACAATATCTGTGCACTCCATCTGTTACACTGGATTGATCCGCTGATGAGATTCCTTTTAGAAACCTGCTTACCCCTGCTGGTGCTGCAAGCTTGAAAGAGAAAAAACACTTTCTTCTCCTTGTTCTCTTGTGTGGTGGTCGACCCTGTCTTCCTCTCCATTAGAACCCATCCTGCTGCCACAGATCTCACAGGATTTATATTGTTTTGATTCCTTTCAAACACTGTCTTGTTACCAACATCTGACAACAGTCTCTTGGGCTATCATGATTTTACAAACTGACCAGGCCTATAAGTCTCCGTAAATCCCATGTGGATACAGACCTGTGAAAATGTCTTTAACTATCCACTAAAGTACACAGTAGCTCTTTTATTATATAAATAGTCATGGGTGTTCTATACTTACACGGATGAAGAAGCTGTATTTTGGGGAGGGGGGGAAGGAGGGAAGTGCTTGAAAACTCAGCCAGAAGAGGTTGTTCTCTCAGCACTCATTGCACATCACTGAACCCATTTGCTCACCGAGCTGCTTGACGAGGACACACCATGGGTGGTCTTCTTGCTCCCCCACCCCCTTCATAACAGCACTGAAAAGCCACAAAATAGTGACTCAAATTTAGGCATGACCACACATGTTGGTTTCTCACAAAGTCGGGGAAATTTTAGCAACGCTCAATTCAAACAGCAACACCCAGAAGAACAACAATGCAAGGACGTATCTACAGCTGGAAAACTGGAAACATGTTGAGTATATAATACAGCAAGACACAGTTTTAATGAAATATTTTAGCACTTTGGCCTTGTGCTAAGTTTACAGCTTACAATCTGTGTGTGCATGTGCACAGGTATATATGTGTACAGACAGACAGACATCAACGCTTCTTCACAGCAGGTGGGAAAAGGCAAAATCTGACTGGGTTGGAAGTGCACAGGCTGTATCTAACCTCCCTGTTTAAATAACAGTACCAATAAATCAAACTCCTCGCAGCGAAGCCAACTCACCTCAATTAGAGCGTCACTTTAAAACAAACCTGCTGTTTGCAAGAACAGCCACGACCACACTTTTGCCAAATCCACCAGTTCCCTTGGGGAGTCAGATGATGACTGGGGTAGGCGGGGAGAAATAAAATGGTTAATAGCAGGGCTGTTGCTTTTCCCAAGCGCAGCAAACTGAGCCTAATTGATGCTGACGCATGACAGACTCGTGTGTGCAGTATTGCCCGGGCTGCGAGTGAAGCTGCTGACAGAGGGTAAATGGTGCATGGCAGCTGGTCCTGCCCTGGCCTGGCATGGCACAGCACACACACACTGCCTGTCAGGAGATATCATGAGGGCTAATGAAGGGCAGCCCGCATTTTTAAAATTCTTCTCACTGAGTTTTGGATCAGGCTTTACACCGTGAAGCCTTCTCAACCTTTTAGTGCTTGGTTAAGGATATGTGACACTTATTTAAAAATTAATGTGGTCTAATCAATTTAAAGTTGGGAAACTAAAAGCCAGTATATTTCTGTTCAAGAAAGAAAAGAGTGTGAATATGAGTGTGTGTAAGATGGGAAGATACGGCAGGGAAAGAAGAGATAGCGAGGATAGAAACACAAGCATTTTTGCAGCTACTAACAACTGAAAGTGATAACATGGAAGCACCACCAATTTGTCTGACTGCATTTCAGTGGTCTTCTACAGCTCTTTGTAAAACAAAAAGTAGGGCATTTCTAAAAGGTTTACTAAAAAGAAATGATTCTGTACAAACAACAAATGCCTCCTCTTTTCCCGAATCCCTCTGCCTGTAATTGCAGCTGAATAACATCAGCACCCAAAAATGAGAGAAATTCTGCCCTCCAGTACTTAGGCATAAAAATTAAATGCAGGAAAACAGAATTAGGATAAAAGAGACCATCTGAGAAATCTACCTGATTACTAACTTCAAATCACAGTAACAGCTTGGTTGGATCCTCAGTTCTCAGGAATCTCTGATGGTTTCACATTCTTTTATGTTACTTTGCATGGTAATAAATGATAGAGATATTTCCGGCTTTGTTTTTTTTCTGAAAAATTCTGCCTATAGACAAATGGAAAATCCACATGCAGAAGACTGTCAAGACTTTTCATGTATTTCACTGACCAGTGCAGAATCATTTCTTGCCACAAATCCCTGAGGGCTTTATGCTGGTTCCAAAAAATCCCTGGCATTTTCACAACTGACTTCAGGATTTCAATAGTTATTTTACATGCCAGTAAAAAAAAAGCACTTGGTTCTCATCTAAGCTGGAATGGCTTATCCCCTGACAGTCACTATTAGCTTATGTGGAATGGCCTCTGAGTTTATCAGAGAGAAAGGATTTATGTTCTGGGGAGACTGACCATCTTTTCTGCCTCTGTAAGTCAAAAGGATAAACTTTGATAATTTTAGAAAAAAAGACGTTTTAATGTTGTCACTCCTTGCCACTGCTTTAGGTCTTACACTTACATCTTCTTTTCCAAACTATTAGTATGCAGATTAGGTGGAAAAAGACACCGTCTGAACTACTACACTTAAGAGGAAAAAAAAGGAAAAAGAAAAAAAAGCAAACAACTTCTTCATTCAAAATTCAAATTCCTCAAAAGCCACAAACTGCTGCATTTACTTGGTAAATAAAAACCGCCTATTTTTTTAGGTTTAGCAGTTAATGTAAGAAAAAGTTAACCTAACCTTGGCAAGTGCCACAGTCAGATACCAAAGTATCACACTCTGAGAAACACCCAAGAGAAGCTGACTATGGCTTTCAGCCTCAGAGTGGTAATTTGCTCACTGAAAAAGCTTGTATTGAAGAGACACTCGAGAAACATAAAACAATGGCAGAAGGTATAAAATGAAGCACCTGGCTCTCACTCTGATGCAACCTTAACACAGCTTCACTCCCCAGAAGTGCCTCTAGAGAGAATGCCACCCTTGTGTAAAGCAGTATTGGAGAGGATAATTTTTTATCAGATTGGCTGATAAATTTGGGGAAAATAATGGGTGATGGAACACAAAGGTATTACTCATCCCTCTAAAGCTAAACTATCCCATGTCAGTAGGTTAACATGGTTATAAGCAGATTGCTTCTACTGGATGTAAGAAATGTTGTGCTAATAAAGGGTGGTAAAATATTTTCAACTGGGTATTCAGTGTAAGAATTAGTAAGTATTAAGCAATAACAATTAAAAATTTTTAATAAATTTTAAAAGTCCCAAGTCATTAAAAATTTTCTGTTTTCTGCAGTTTGGTAAAAAAATCTGTGTAATTCACTTTTCTTTACTCAATTTCGCATTCTGTTTCTTCCATTACAGGATGGGTATGACAGGACTTCATCCCATATTTGTAAAAAACCAGAACCATGCATGATAATACAGTAAACAAAATATACAAATATATTTCCCTTTCTACTTCCAATACTGTAAAGTCATGAAACAAAATAGTTTTCAATAAAAGTGATTTCTATTTTTTTTAAAGACACATCTTTGTTATAACAGTCCCTATACAGTAATCTCTTACGAGATCTGATCTCTGTCTAGCTTTAAATGACAAAGTGGGTTTTGTTTTGGGTTTTTTTTTTTTTCAAATGCAAAGATAGGAACACCTGGGGCTCATATAAAGGCCAGTAAATTGTATAAAAGCACTTCATCAATTTTGAACAATCTGCTTTTATGGCCAAATCTGTAATTTAGTTTAGTGAGAAAAGGCTGCAGTGTCACACCAGCCTTGCACTATCCAAGTTCATGCTGTACTGCATGACTTTGCAGGTCTGGTTCAGGATATAATCTGTTTTCTAAGGAGAGAATAATTACTCTGTTTGACACCTTATTCTAGACTTCAAGGCAGAGTTTAATAAATCTGTGCTCATGAAACTGCTGCCTATAAAGATTCAAAATGTGAGCATTTGTACGAGATTTGAGGACATGGCAGCATGGTATCAAAACCCAATTTCCTAACAGAAGAATCATCACTACTCACAAGCAGTTTTTGTGAAGCTAGATGTAAATTAGAAGAATGTTTTGAGCTTGGGAAGGGCAAAATTTGATTTAAAATTATATGTCTGAATATCTTGATTTAAAATTATATGCCTGAAAATATATGTATATGTGGAGACACACATGATGAGCTACACTTATGATTGTGTGTGCACATATGTGTATTTGTGCACATGTATAAACACAGGTGATCTATTTGAAAAGCTGGTTCGTTGAAATTTTTGACCAAAAGAAACTCCGTACTAACTGTTGCACCTTGGATTTTACAGGAGCTTTTTTGGTTTTAGGTGTGAAAAAGCCACTGCTCCTCTCTGAGGATCTCTCTTACAGACATTTTAAACAGGCAAACTCCAAAAAACCGTATTTGTGTGCATCAGGATTGTAAGATCAGGTCCTTTTTACTCAGCTGATTTATGGACTTGCACTGTGCTGGTGTGCAAGTATATGTGGGTGCATAAACTATTTAAGTGCAAATTGCCAGAATGTCAGTAAATTACTGTCGGAGCTGCAAAGCATTTACATACCTTAGGCATGAGCAACCAATTGGAACTTTTAATCTTTTAACAAGTTACTGCTCAGTGACATAATAATGAATAAAATGAAGAGTAATGAAGTTGACCATAAAGCTTAGCAAATAAACATTGTACATAAACGTAACAATTCCTGACTTGCTCTACACACAAAATCTACTCCTAGTTTACTTCCAGTTACCACATCCTGTGCCAAAACACAGTAACATCCTCCATCCATTGCTTTTGGCAATACTGTTATGTGTTTTTTTTGTAGATCACTATCTGCTGCCCTCACCATGCTGGGATTCACCCTCATTATAACCTGTTCCCATGCAGATAGCTTTATCTTTCAGTATTGTTCCAAGGAAGTTTTTAGAAGTTTCCTTGTCTCAATACTCCTGTCAAGGAAGTTGTGGAAATCACCCTCAGGATTACTGACAGAAACTTTCATTTGTTTGAAATCTGAATGTGTAGCCTGGGTTATCAGCACTGACAAGGTCAGAGACCAGACTCTATTGTTATTCTCACTTCTACCAAGACTCCATGATTAAGTCTCCTAAAATAAAATTCCACTTCTGTCAAAAGACAGGGCAAATCGCTCACAAGAGCTGCAAAGATGACTGACCATTCATGGTCTTCCATGGGTAGGAAAGAAGTGTGTCCAATAAGGTAATATAGCTGGAGTATCTTTTCTAATTGTGACTGGCACATCCTAAATTCATCTCATTTTTGTATGTAGAGCAAGTCTAAAAGATATCAAGTTCAATTTTGTTGAAGACAAACTTGGTTCAGTCAGTAGTTATAGTCCAGATAACTACAAAGGCAAGTGAGGATCTACAAAATAAGCAGTAGGATTCTGCACTAGTCCCCAACAAGACAACAAGAAACAAAAAAAACAACAGCAGAAACAAAAAAAGGCAATAATGGGCACAAGTCACTGCTGAGTGACAAGCCTTTGAGGTAGAAATCCACTTCCAATTGAAGTCCCTATCAGAACAACAACCACCAAAATTCCTTCCACTGACAGCCATGCCAGTAGCCGAGGGAGAGGGGCTGAGGACAACAAACATTAACAAGGAGAGTGTTAGAGGCTGTTCTTGCAGGATGGGCACTATGGTGGGGCCTTGAGGGAAGCCTGAATTGCTGTTGTCTTTGTGGGTTTTCCTCTGTAAAAAGAGAAAACTGCCTTTTTATGATGTCAATAAGGATTTTAAACAGTATTATATTAAAAGCTCTGGGGAGGGTAACTGAAAAGCAAACATTTACCTTTTACTTATCCTACAATGAAATAGCATGGTAACATGACATTACTGCTCCAAGGTAAATATTTACTTGCTAGTAGTGGGCTCTGCACAAAAATATACCTACCTTCCCCACCCAAAATAATTTGCATTTTCTATTACCAAGACCAAAACAACCACCCACCACACAATTCCCAGTTTAGTACCCTGCATATACTTCTTGACCTATACGGAGATGCTAAAACATACAGAGAGACATTTGGGGCTCTAGAACACAACTCCCAGTTCACACACCTTGGATAACGAACTGAGAATGTGTGATGACAAAAGCAAAGGAGGAAGTTTCTACTTTCAACCTTCATATCCAGCCCAAAAGAGCATTACCTGTGATCAATCCACAGCACAGTACAGAACACCACCACAAAGAGGGCTGTTATCTGTTCCCCAGTAACTTTTACTACTATTTACTTGTCACTTTCACTTCAGGAAAAAACAATATGATGACTATCCAGACTAAAAGGAAATCAAGCATTGTAAATAGACTCCTTATAATTTCTTATATGTTTGGCAAGCACTTTTGTACTATTTCAGCAAAGGTTTTGAAACTTCACAAAGCCAGGACACACAATTCCTCATGGGGAGGAGCCTTTGCTTATGCAGTGTCGGGGGATAATGGAAGGCATATGGTTTTTGAAGTCTAAAGATTTTATTTTAATTCTATAATTTGCAAATACAAATTTAAATTTTATCTATACCACAGTACTCCAAATACTGTGAAGTTCTTCAAAAAAAGCCAGCTATGAAATTTACTAAGAGTTTTCAATTTTGCCTTAATTTAATCTTTTGCAAAAACAGACTAGGCGCTGAAGCAAAACTAGAAGTTTTGTTTTGGTACTCAGACACTTTAGCTTGAGTTACTGTGCTCTCATTTTCCTATGGGAGGAGTAGCAGAGAAAAGAGAATTTTTATCCAACAATATCTTGAGAATAGGTCTGCATGACAAACGATTGAAGTGATTTAAGATGCTACTATCGGATTCCCACCTTTCTTGCTCCATGTATCTTGCTACGGCTCCTGCTTTCCTGCTAGAGGTATCATCATCACGACAGCAGAAATGGCAAAACGTGTGAGCATTCCTCATCTGGCACTGGCAGGAATCAGACAAACTCTCCAAACTTGGCTCACGTGACACAGAGACTTTGGAAGAGCTTACAGTTTCTTTCCCGTAGTCTAGACTCTTTGGACATGATGAGCCAACTGCTGCACAGTGTCATTTTCCCTGCCAGGCCTAACTAAAGTGGCTGAATCCAAGTTCTTATCTTAAACTCTGTCACTGGACCAGTGGATGTGATGGATCGTGGAACTGCATTATCAGGAAGCCAAACTCCTTCAGTGTTCCAGCAGCAAGACTCCACATTATCCATGCAACTACAACAGAGCCAGACAGCAATTTGGGAAAACAAAGGTCTAACCAAAATGAAATAGTTCCAATCCAAAACATTCTAGTGTTCCCAGGGCAAAACTCTGCAGAGCTTCTTTTCAGTGAAGATTAAAAAAAAAACAAAAAAAACCCAACATATTTCAACTTTCCATTCTCATTCAGAATAAAAATGGGTGAAATAATGGAATTTCCCAGGAAAAAGCATCACTATTTACAAGCTTCAGGAGCACACAGTTAGAAGAAACTAGAAATTGATGCAATTCCTGCTTTATAAATACACTTCTGAAGTTAATAATTCCTACAGCCAGATCCACCAGACCATTAGTGCCCTACTACAGTCCCAGAATTGCTGCCTGCCCTCACAGTAGCCAAATTACTGCTTCCTCTCTGTTTAATATCCCTTGAGTGCTCAAGATCTCAGAGTAACTACTAAAAATACGCAAAAAAGGTGTAAAAGGAAAAATGGAGTTGCCAATCATCAACTTCAGACAAAGAAACTAAAATAGAAAGCAATTAATATTTGGGTAAATTATAACACTCTTTCCTCTCTGTTTCATATAAAAAACCCCCAAAACATTAATAAAATAGAAATAAGTAAATACTTCATTACACAGTTTCCTTGATATCAACAAAATTAAACTCCTGGGGAGCATTCTGATGCAAAACTATTTTTCAGATACGAGACTGGCAAACTTATTTCTTCTTCCAGTGCCAAAAATACTTTTTTTCTAGGAACACAGCTGTATCACAAATAAAAAAAAAGCCTTGTATTTTGAAATTTTAACTGGCAGCTTAAATACTAAAAATAAATGTTTTGAATGAATTAAAACCCATGTAATAATAAGAAAAATGGTGGGGTAAGATATTCATTTATAATGTCCTATAATCAAGATTGTGAAGCTCGGTGCTACAGAAATATTTCCTTGAATAAATTCATTGTATTTTTAAAGAGAGAAATTTCAGAGAACATAGTAGTTAGTAAATATTTAAAACCTTTGTGGTAAAGGCTCAAACCTCAAAATAACAAGGAAATGACAACTGTTTATTTTTCTCCACATAAAACTGAAAGTTATTGTAAGGTCATTATAATGTAAGCCTGTTTTCTCTTCAAGAAGTAAATAATTACACCACTGATTTGAGTAGACCTGCCAGTAAGTCTACATGTGGTTAAGTCAGATAGACTGATGCTCTAAAATTGGCAAGTAGCTGCTCCCACAAGCTATTAAGCAACTCTCAGGTCTAGGTAGCTCGCAGCACTTTCATCGTAGGTCTCTCAACAGAAAAAAGAAAAAAAACCCCACATTTAGACTACAGCTGTTGTGCGACCTTTGAACACGGTTCTGCATATTCCATGAAAACACAGAAACGGAATTTGATGCAGTGTTCACTCTCTGCTGCAATATTTAACTGCAACATCTAAGCTTTCAAGGAAAAGGAAACAAGGAAAACTTCACAGACATGAAATGAAAACAATTCACAAAGATATGATGATGTTCTTGAGTTTGCAAACAGCCTGAAATAATGATGGTGATGTCACTGCAAAGAAGATTGCATTAAATTAATGGATGTATTCAAAACAATGAACTGTTGGATGTTTAACCAATTCTTTAACCACAGCTTAGTTACAGATTTTAGCACTACCATCAGTATGTGTTTAATCCCACCTCTTTAGGCACCAAGACCTCAGCTGGCATGGAGCTGTCAATACTCCAGCCTTGGCTGATGAAATTCTGTAACACAAACTATACACAAACTATTACTGGGCAGCTGCAGTAAGCTCTACACAGACAGCACGTGGCTGCAAATGTCCTATACAATCAATACCTTCTGATATTTAGCTGAGTAAAACTCTTCATTTACTGATTTTAATAAATCTGTTGCATCACAGTGCCATGGGAGCTCAGGGGACACCGCTGCAAATTCTAATCCAGCTCATTACAAGACAAATGCAACTTTGCCTGTGGCTAGTTCCCACCGTCATTTCTACATCTGGGCTTCTACTGAAAGGCAAAAAGAGCTCTGCATGGGGGACAGCAACAGAATATAAGTCACACCACCACTTGTGGTATGAATGTTTACCCATTGTTAGTAAAACAATCTACATTTTCTTCCCCAAAGATAAAAATCAATCCAAGTATGAACTTGCAATCCAGATTAAAAACAAAACAAAAGTAGTTAAACCAGTCACATCATGGGTCCTGCCTCGCAGCTGTGGGAGAGTTAGATGCCTCAAAGTCCTCTCTATCATACTGCTAGCAAACAGAAAAATGAAACCTGTATTCTGCTGGCGACAGGACTGCCATCACATCAGCCCTAAGACACACTGAAGTTCCCTCTCTCAGGATTTCATGGAACAGCTCAAACAAGAGGGAGCTAAGGGAGTGACTGACATAGAATAAGGGGTGCAAGGAAAGCAGTGGACAAGCTTAGATGGTAGGACAAACAAACCTCCTCTGGAGGGTGTGCTGGCTGTAGAGGGCAGAGTCAGCAGAAGGCCCAGCTCCACATGGAAAGCCCAGCACACAGGCAGATAAAGCAGCTGGATGTTTGCAGCACCCCCTAAGAGATAACCCCCATGAAGTGGTTCCCCGTCCCACTGAACTGTATCTCCCTCCTCTCCTGTAACATAAACAGATGAACAGGCACCAAATACCATGTGTCTCACAGTAAAGATTAGAGCCTAAAGCGGAAATGTGACACAGGGAAGGTTGGCAGTAAATCTCAAATTCAAGACTTGCTTGTTCTTTAAGTCACAAAACACTAACCTCTGCTACGTCTCTGTTTTGTGGCACAGTCTCATTCCTACTGGTGAAACACGGAGTTCCAAGGACAAGTGACTGTAACCTCTGGTTAGCAATCCTAATGCTGAGGGACGGAGAAGCTGGAGGAACTAACCATTTCTCCTTCTGGAGCACAGAAATCCATTTTCTGAGGGCAGAATATGAAAAATGCACCATTGCTACTTGAATGCTAGTTACAAAAAATAAGGCTTTAGCTCTTCCAATAAATCTTTTTTTTTTTCAGCAGTAAAAGTATTAAAAGAATAAAGAAAAGAAAGATGATCAAACAATTGGAGATGATATCAAGTCCATTTAAAGATCAGCACAGAGGAAGATGAGACAAGTTTTGGAAATAGACTAAAATAAACAGGAGAGGAGTTGCAAGAATAAACAAGCAAAAATTTCCTTTGCCTTGAAGTCCAGTAGAAGTTTGATGCTTTTAAAAGGAAGTACTCATTTTCTTCTCTACAGTTTTGCAATAGTTCTGCTAAATACCAAAATATACATATATTCTTTAAAACTTCAGCTTTCTAGCAATGTGATGACACAGCACCTGAAAGGATCAACCTATATGTTTTCTGAATAACCATATCAAACTTCTGATTTTTTTCCTTCCTCTTTTTTGTTGTAAATGTGCCATGTAATGACAAATTTGGGCATAAATCGGACACAAATAAATAAACAAAATCAGTAGAACTACTCACAGTAGTAAAGCTATGCAGATGTCTAAATATTTGCAAGTGTCTTAGATAATAAGCTTTCACAGCAGGAATTACATGTCTGTGATCAGTTCACTTTAGAATTTTCTAAATATATGTAATAATAAGGTTAACTCTGTGGTGTATTTTTGTTTGGCTCACTGTATTTAAAGGCAGCATAAATCTTCCGTATTTTATTTTCTCTGTACATTTTCCATTGGCACACACGTACCTACACATATGAAAACATTTATACAGTCTACATAGACACAAAGAAATATCTTCATCAAGGTTACATTCAACCAGTAACGTATACTGGTCAACAAAAGCAACCACTCTTGTTCTAGAAAGTGTTTAGTTGCAAAAATGTTAATGAAATCTACAGAAACACTTAGGAACCAGTTTTTTAATCTCATTACCATATCAAGGAGCTCCCTGTTAATCACTGTCCAAATTCATTTGGATTTATTGCATCACAGTTATGCTTACAATTAAATGCCACAAGGTCCCAGTCAGATTAAACAAATGATTTTTCCTGTAGTCCTTACAGGACTAGTAGTGACAAATCACATGGAAGTAAAATATATCATAATTAATTAGCAGAGGCCCATAGATAACCTCTCCCACAAATCTCCATGGGCAATTTTAATAGGTTTCAATATTTAAATATAAAACCCTACAAAATTGCTTAAAAATTCAAGGAATACTTGCACTTATTATAGGTAACGAATATGTCAGTCATGTAATTTTTTATTACATAATTATTTCTTATGGGATGTTAGAAACAAGTAATTATTTTCTTAAAAATGAACTGGCAGCAACTATTTTAAGCATGCCATTGTGAATGAAATATTATCAAATAATTGTTGTATTACTAACAACTGACTTACAGAAAAGAAGCATTTCCTTATCAAAGCACATAGGATTTCACCATTGTAGGAAAATTTAATCTTCTTTACAGAAGCTTCAATAAGCCAGTAAGAATTACAGGAAGATAACTAGTCTTAACATAAAATATGAACACCCATGTGAAGAAAAAGGGTTTGGCTTCTTTAGTTTGATTTCTAATAGTCCATGTTAGCTGTTTATTCCTCTTATATGTGTTAGGGAAAGTAACAGATGACAGCATTCCGGAGACATGTTGGAAAAAAATCTTCCTTTTCAGAAAGAAATATTTTGTTAAATACTAGAAACTGTTCATGGTAATCTCTCTGCTTAAGAAACAGCAAATTCTACCTAAACCAATTCAAAACAATGTGTTCCCAGAATGGGCAGCCTACAATATACAAAACCTGACAAACAAAAAGCTCTCATTTATTTCCAGAACTAAGCTTTCATCTCAGTGATTTGGATTTGTTTATCAAGTGGAGGCCCTGGTACTCCTTCATAAAAATCCTCAGTACACTGCATTTTGTCTGCCTTCAGTCTCTTCAAAACATCAAAATGTCTCATTTCTCATTCATTCCTTGCTAATGTTCACTTAGGGGGAAATTCAAAAAGGTCTGTGCTAGCCCAGGAAGACTGGTCTCCTGACACTGGAGAGGAAGGAACCTAACTTAAAATAAATGTTTAATGATGAAATTATTGAACTGAGTTTAGCCTTGACATGTCTGCAATGTCAAAAGAAAGTCTTCAAGTTAAGTAAGAATTTGCAGAAAATACCAACTCTGTAGAAAATTTCAACTCTGGTTAGCAGCAATTTCAGCCTGTAGAAGACCTCGAGCCACAAACTTGAGATGAATCTCAAGTTATCTTGCTTTCAGTTATTTTGAGTTACTTAATTGTGGTAGCCAATCTTCAGTATCCTAACAATCTTCCTGAAAGAATCTCGTGGAAATTACACAAATTCTTTCTTTAGAAGCATCTCAATACTGACTCTTGTGTTGGGCACAAAAAAACCCCCAACAATGCACTAAGAGAGGTGGACAATTAAGGATATGAAATTTGTGGGACAATATCATGATACATTGACAGCTGTGAATGGACTATGCAAATATTACCAGGGTCTCCAAGTCAAAATGTCAGACAAAAGAACAATGGAGAAAAATTAATTTGTGAAGTCAGCCTCTATAACAGGAATTAATAAATACACTGGAATTTGTAATATAGCTCTTCAAACTAGTTGTGAAGAACGAAAAAACTGATGTTTAAAATATACAACTATGTTTTATGAACACTACTTAATCTCAAGTCAAGTAGCAACAACAAGATATTCAACAAATAGAGGTCAAAAAAGGGAAAAATGAATCAACTTGGAACAAAAGATAACATCATAAACTCAAGAACAAAAATTTCAGTCCATTATGCCCATTTCTGCAGCGAAGTAAATTTTCAATTAGGTAAGTGCAAATACCTCAAAATGTAAAGTTCATGGTACCTCAAGAGGTTTCAGCAAATTACCCTGTGTGTATTAAGTAAATTACCTGTTATTGTATGGATGAGGAGAAGGTCTGTACCTGTGCCTTTCAGTGGCAGCTCACCATTAGATTAGTCCAGTTCTAGCACGAAATCACACTCACAATTTGTGAGCAGGGTTAATTTTTGTTGAGGCACTGTGTGTGGAAGAATAGCCAAAACCACTCTGTGCTGATGGAAGTAATCATCATTAGCTAAATGAATGTGCACCTAATCTCCTGCTAAAGAGCAGGAGACAAGCAGTGAGTTGGAGAAAACTCAGAAAGTACTTTAAAAGGCTGTTTCTGATGAGCTAGAAGATGGAAAGCTGTTGGCATTGATAAAACAAGGAGAGATAATGCAATGAGACATCTGACTTAGGAAATATTTGCAGCAGCATTCAGAATGGAAAAAAAAAAACTACAATAGAACAAAAAAAGGTTTCTGATAGTAAGTGAAAATATCTGGGTATGGGTGTGCTCGGGGAACACTAGATCTGAAGAATGCCACATGAGTCTATTCATATTAAGACCTACAGAGATCTGAACTGAAAATGGTACCTGTCACTGAAGAGAGAGAAGCAGTTGGCAGAAACACTGGTGGCCAAAATATTTGAAAATATTTAAGCTTCAATACATGAGAAAATTCTGCAAAAATCCAATCATTTTTGCTACTCACAATGCTATGTTAATAAAACCTAAAGAACTACTATGGTAAAAGCAAGCCCATCAATACAGTTGCCAATTACCACTATTAACCTTTACAGAATTGGGAATTTACTTTTAAGTTTCTGATTACAATCTTTTGTATCTTTTAAATAGTTCATTCATCTTTGTTTTTTATTTACTTCTAATAGCTATCCTATTATAGAAACCTGTGGGATTTCAAGATACACAGTTTTGTTTATGAAAGTAAAAAATAATAATATATTTTTAAACTTGAAACATGAATAAATCAGTACATAATTCTTAAACCAAAGTAGCATCTAATCAGTTGCCTTTCACATCATAGCACTGACCCTAATCTCTGAGGCATAAATAAACATGCATTCTTCGTGCAAACTTTAATCATAAAAAAGAATGAAATATATTCCAACATAAATATTTCAGCAAATAGCCATGTGAAGGAGCATGAATGTTTAATTTAGACATCACCTCTGTCACTATCTGTTAGACATCATACCAGTGTTTCTCCTCTGGGAATTCCAAAATCTAACCAAGTTTTCAGTGTCCAACTGAAAATTATATTTCTTCTTAACCCATAATACCCATCTTCTTCTAGGAACATTAAAATATTTTAATATTTAGCAAAATCCTTCTTCAAGGTTATCATGTCATGTTTGGTCAATCCATGTCTACTAATACTACCTACAAAGTCTGAATCACCTTCCAGTGCCTTGCTTAAGCTGGAAGCTTTTTCCAGATATTCCTACCAAAGATCAAGACATTCCTAACTAAGTTCCTCAACTAGAACATACCACTGTGGTCAATTTAAGCACCTTCTGCTATACTGAACTTCTTTTCATCTATTCAGGAACTTAGCAATGGCACATGAGATAGGAAGATAGATGTTTTTAATATTGGCTTTCAAAGACTGGAGACATAAGTCTAAATGAAACAGACCAGGTGAAGAAAAATGTATGGTTTCCATATGCTTTGTCATTCAAGACAACTCTCAACTGCATAAAAGTGCCTTTGATCTATTGCCTCAACTAAACAACCAAGTGATGACCCTTAATTGCACTTGAGCTATGGAACTGTTTGGGAATATAGCATGGAGGGATTTTTGGCTGCATGTCTGGAGACATGTGGATATGCAATACATACAATAAACACGTCTAAGTGGAAGGAAAAGTTTTGCTCAGCAACTGAGTTCATTACTCTGGGTACAAAAATAGTGTCTCATGAACACTAGAAAGCTGCACTTAAAATAGCAAACCTAACATTAAGGTTTTACTCTTCAATGTCTGTACCCATTAAGTCTATAGAAAGGAATAAAAATATAAATCATCATCATTTTGAAAGCACATACTGCAGCACTTCTAGGGTGACATTTTATCTTAAAAAATGAGCTTAAAATAGCGTGACTTAGAGGAGCCACAACAGCACATTAAGCCTCTTACAGTTGGTTTGCAAGTGGTCTCATGCTTTTCCTCATTGGAGCTCAGTAAAGGATTAGCACTTCCCAGAACACATTGCCCAAGACTTACTCAAAGGAGTAACAGAATGTGAAAGAAAGCAACTCAACAAAAGCTGCAACTGCATCCTTTTTTCCTTTTCTCTGCTCACCTGCTCTCTTCTGAAGTGCCCTGACAAGTGATGGGATTTCTGTCCATGGCCTTACAATCACATTTCATTGTCTGGGTTCTTAGGTTGAACTTCAGGTATTTATGGACTTCATCCTAATTTTCTCAGAATCTCAGTATGGGATGGTCTATTCATAAGAATGAGTAATTGGAGCTGCACATTTCTAATGAGAGAACTAATATATTACTACATGTGAAAAATGGATGATAGAATAGAGTTCAATAGAAAGAAACGGTGAAAATACAGGTGTAGTGCAGAAGCAGTCACAGAATATCTATCCTATAAGCCAACATACACCACAAACTGAAGTTCCTCCCAAGATCCTTTGAGAAACTTAAAAAAGCCTTAAAAATTAAAAGCCACAATTATAATTCTTGAGAGGAAGACAATAACATCACGTTTGAAAAACCCAACAGACTAGCTATCAGCAGCCAAACCAATGTCCTGTACAGTAGCAATACACAGGATAAATGAAGATAACTTTAATATGGAACTTAATACCACCAGTGAAAACCTCAGAAGGCCAATGGCCTCACACTGCCAATTTAATCTTTCCTCATGGTTAAGAGAAAACCTCTTATTTTCTATTACAAAATTCAATGAGCCTATACCATAACTTTCTGCCCAAATCTTAATCCCATTACCACTCCAAAAAATATTACCTATGTTGTCATGTAAAAATTAAAGGAATATGTGGTTTCACAAAGGATTAACATTCAAATTACCCACAAAGAAATCTTCAGCACATCAACAACCTTAATACACATCTGTATACCTCACTGCACGAATATTAATAGACCCTACCATTATTTGTCTTTGCTATTTTAAGAGAAAACTTACAGTTAAACTTTCATAAACAGACTATGAAGCAATAAATTCATCAAGTGAATCAATAAAAGAAATCCACATCATATCTTTGTCCTGTCTTTGCAAATTACAATTCTGAGAGGCAGAAGCTCAGAAGAAGCTAAGACAATTTTTGGTCACAAGTAGAGGAGAACAGTGTGTTACCCCTACCAGGCATTGTTAGTTCAGTAATGCAACAGATAAGAACTAGTGCTTGTCTAGATATGTAAGTTGTGAATGAACAGCAGCTGTGTCTTTTACTTCCTAACATACTTTTGGAACCTACTATAGCAACAGGAAAACCACAGTCAGTCCTGGCTGAAACAGAAACAGCTCATTTTTATGGGAGAAAAGGTACAAGAGTAGCTCATATGCTCAATGCAGAACTGGAAATGTGTACATATCAAATTGCAGTTCAAATCAATTATCTGTATGACACGGCATTAAATGACTTCCAAATTAGCGGAGAGCATCCTGAAAAAATCAGTCTAAACTCATCAGTGCTGGGGTTTGAAGTTCTCAGAGTGTGTACATCTCTGGAGAGATCTGTGTCTATATCATTTCATTTCAGGCATTTATATTGAATCTGTCAGTGTATTTGGACACAGACCTCATAAACCTTAATCATATGGATGCTGCCTTCTGTTCTGACGGATGTGCCATACAAGGGAATAACTCACACACTTTGGAAGCTCTGACAAGTGCAGAGTATGTCCCTAAGTTGATGGGTGACTGTGCTTGTCAACTCAGGAAGTTTACAGGCAGAAAGCAGCAACTTCACCTATGTTCCAAAGAAACAGGTAAGTTGCCAGCTTGTTTCTGAATTACTTGGTGCTGAATGAATTCAAATATTTGAGATGTTTCTGTATTTCTGAGCACCATGAGCTGCTTGAGGAAGGTGCTTTCTCACAGGAGGAAAAGCTGCCACAGCACTTTGAGCAATGTCCCACACCACAAAATAACTCTCAGACTGGAGCAGTGAAGGCAGCAGTTTCAAGGTTTGATGCAAGGTTTTGGAGGTTTCTAAGATCTGCACTAGTGCAGTAAACAGAAAAATACAGAGCGGTCAGACAGGAATGGCATTGTAGGACATAGTACTGTATGTTGAAAGTTTTTTCCTTTCACACTTAATCTGTAACATGACTTTTTCTCCCAAACAGCACATTTCAGAGGTTCAGGCCCAAGACTGCTCATTGGTACTTGATCAAATTTCTACAAGCCCAGGGCAATTCATAGCATGAGGTAAATCAGCTCTTGGCCCATTATGTACTTCCAAACCACTGTGATGACAGAGAAAAGTACATCAGTTTAAACCTCCTTTGTAGGTCAGAACTGATTGCAACAAAGCAGTAACTAATACAAAATAAGTTATTACTCATCTGAGAAGCAAGTCATGAAGCTAGCACAACTAAATTGATCACATCATCCATTCAAAACCTAAATCACATCATGTGCCTGTAAAATACTCAGTACAGTGAAGTCTTCATTACAGTTGCAGCCTTTAGGCACTATACTAATTGAATAACAAAATCACAGCAATGATAATAATAATAAGAAATAATAATTATAGACGTTTTAAAGAAACTTCAGTGTTTTAACCTGAATATATTTAACATAACCTGAATATATTTAACATAATCTAGTATCTTGTGTGTGAACTTCCCAGGAAAGACAAGAGCAAACAACAGAGCAGTGATTACAAGGAAGCCTTCACAACTTTGGTGCCAGATCACCTCTGGCTCGGTAGAAAGCCTGCCATATGCACAGCCCATACACATTTTGGGGCCCTACATGGCAGCTAGCTTTCTGCCAGGTAGCACTACCAGAAGTACACAGTATTTTACCTGGGATATTGTTCTGTCCTGACCACAAACTGAAGCACAAACTTTATAAGCAACAACTTCAACGGCTTCGGAAATGGCCCCACTCCAGCAGGACACACCCCAGAGCACATTACAGCACTGCCTTGTAAACTCTTCTATTAATTCCATAATACATGCTTAGAAATCAGACTTTTTGCAGGTGATGATTAAATATAAAATCAAGGCAAAACAGATGTGTGATAAAGTCTCGGCAATGGTCCTGTTTAACTGAGTTTTAGCACGGATTTCTGGCAGGCCCAGCCCTGCTCCTGCTCTGGATCCCCCGGCAGTGCACATCGCCAGGGCCCCTCACGGAGCACTCAGCCTCTCTCAACACTGCCTTGAAAGTTTCACGTGCCATTACAACATATCAATGTGGAAAGGTTTAACACTTGATTTAGTTTTGTTCAAGTTAAAATCTACTGCTGTAGTTCATGGTAAAACTTATTTAAAAGATCCATAAACTTTTAATGCACTTTTCAGCTCAATAGCAGCTCATTTTTCTTTGATGACATCAGTGCAACAGCGACTTTCTGTCGCACTTCCAAAAGGGACAAAACTACTGAGAACTTTCAATAGTTCCATAAAATGAGGCCTACACCCCAGAAGAGGAAAGTACATAACATCTCAGCTCTCCTCCCTTCTCACCACCTCTCTGGCTGTCAAAGAAAAATTACAAATGGTAGATTAAAAAAAAAATCAAAAAAAATCAAAAAAAATCACAGAAAAACAAAAAATGAATAGAGCTTATCCACACACGGGGTCCCATTAACACATAAACTGCTGGCCACTGGTCTGTTTGCAGAGAATAACACTGGACTTTGTCCCTACAAACCTAATTTAGGTTTGGAAATCCCCGGTCTGTTTGAAGTGACTGATACTGGACTTCACCCCTACAGATCTGAATTAACTTTCCAAAGTCCCCATTCTGAGCCTGTATTAGCCAGCTTCCTTCTCCTCAGAAAAGGATGGGTTTTATTCACTCCTATGGGTTTTATTCACTCTGGCTCATGCTGAGGAATGAGGGGAGAAAGAGAGTGAGGATGAACTCCAGTGACCTGTCTGTGCTGGGCTGAGACCTCCTCATTCCCTCTGCTTGGGCCACGGGCACAGCTACACCTTCAGCCACACAGGGACACACAAAGGCCTCTGAACACACGGTGTCTTCCCCTTTCCAATCCACACTGTGCAGTTGCACCCAATAAAATTACAAGCCAGGCCCAACACAGGTGGTTTCCCTTCCCTTCAAAGTGACCCTTACACTCTGTTGCACTGCCTGGCTCGAAACCGTGTCTGATTTGTTGCCATGAGCCTGCCAAGGTTGCAGAGGGATGGGATAAATGTGCCCAAGCATGGTATAAACCACTTTAATTTGTCATATAAGGAAGTGTATAACTAGATGCCATGTCTCTACTAAGGCCTGTCTGGTTTGGCTCAAGAGCAGGACCACATCCACTTACACAAACCACTAAACCCCTGACCTGTGTGAACCCACAGAGGAGCAGAGCCGTGTCTGGAGCTCAGTAATTCCTTACCCTGCTGCTCTCTACTGTCCCAGACATGACACACATCAGGAGCGTGGATGACGAGTAGGATGTATTTTCTAGCTTGGGCTATTGTTGCTACAACTAAAACCATAAACAAAATTAACTTCAGCCTGTAGTCTGCATTACAAAGTTCATTTGCTACTAAATTCATAAGGACATGCACACAAGGCCATCCTGATTCCTCTGTTGGTCACCTGCTTGAGGCTGACAGAGAAAATTCACTGCACTGGAGGGGACACCTCCCAGCCCAGGAAGGGATCTCACATGGTTCCCACCCTCGGGAGCCTGTTTCTGTCTGGGGAGGAAAGTCACACAGTCAGAGAGCTGGTGGGAACGTCTCCCACATTAACCTCACCCATCCAGTATCAATGCCTATGAATTACAGAAGCAAAGAGAAAGTGCATAAAAACCTAGTTATTTTAACAATCTGTTTTGAACGGTAATTAATCAGATGAGCCCCCTAAGGGGCTCCAAAGATCCTAAGGTAAACTTAATTCACTCTAATTGAATTAAAAACTATTGAGCTAAAACTTACAATGCCTATCAAGGATAAAAAATATTCCTATAAAACCTCCCTGGAAGTAGGGAACAAGCAGTTATGCCAAGTAGCAGAACAAGAGGACATGCACTGCAGAAATTACAAAAACCAAAACCCAAATAAAAATATATTTATCTTGATCCTTCAGTCTAAGTTTTAATATTTTACAGTTAATCACAGCGTTGTGCTCAAAGGTGGATGATAGAGTATTCTTCAGGGCTATGCCTTGCATTGCATAGGGCTGACTGTCAGCCTGCTTTATTTAATGCAAAAGGCTTAAGTCAGTAAGGTAAAGATTGTACTTCCCACTCCTTAGAGGTGAAGCAGAAACAGTTGTCTATTCCAAAAAAGGAATTTTATGGCATCTATAAAGTAAACGATTTATGCAAGTGTATTAGTACATTTTTTTTGTTGATGACTGCATACAAAGATATCCATGTATATAAATGTCCTCACCTTGAAGCAATTCAATAATTTGTTCATGTGAACATGTGTGGCCTGTGGATTGCCTGTGAACTATTTGTCCTAGATACTGTTTTGATTACTTGCAATTCATATTTTTCTCTCTGCAACACTTGATTAATCACCTCCATCTCATGTTATTGTTCTTACTTGCAGCCTGGATGAACCCCAAAGAACTTTCATATTCACATGCCTGGGACAAATATTCAAATTACATACCTTTGCATGATTATCTGTTACCATTTCTTTTCTCTGGAACATTCCCTCCATTAAACAGTTACTATCAGGAACATTCAAACTGAGTAAAAGCAACATGAAAACCTAAAAGGCATTCACAGAATTTTTCTAGTGAATGCTCACAATATTTTTTTTTAAACTAAATGCATCAGTCCAGAGAAAAGGTAAGCAAAAAAAAAAACCAAAACAACAAACCACCAACAAAATCAACAACAAAAAACCAAACTGTAAAATAACTTGAGTACAATTACATCAACAAAATTTCTATTACAACATTAAACTTCAGGAAGAAGTTCCAAAACAAACTTTTACTGTCAAACAGGAAAAACAATTTTCCTGGGAAGTTTTCCTTTTAAAAATAAAACAAAACCCAGAACTCTGCATACACTCAGCCCTAAAACATAGATGGTAGCTATTACTTTTACTAAAATTACCACTGAACTTATACTCAGAAATACAGGCTCAATGGCTACTTGATTTGTCAGGAGAATGAAAAAAGATAAACAACTCAAGAGTGTTCTGAATAAATGGCAATTTAGCAGAAATACAGTGTTTCCTTGAATGCTCTTTTGGCTATAAGCAATAATGCTGCCACAAAAATCTGGTTTGCATCATCTAAATGCTTGAAAAAAGAACACATAATTTAGGAAAAAAGTGATGGCTGCCACTTAGCCATAAAGAGCAGCACTAGTGTTAGAAATAGCTCTCCTATGATATTTTTGTTCATGTTCTGGGTTTTTTCAGCAGTAGAAGTAATTACCGTGGTTTGTGAGGGCAGTGTTTATTGTCATTATCCTTTAAACACTGTACACAAACACTGAGTCTGACTCCAGGAAGGTTGAATGTGGCCACAAGCAGGGCTGTAGCCACATCCTTGCCTTTAACCCACCAAGGAGCCCCAGTGATTTCATGAGAAATAAAGGCTGCACTCAGGAAAAGATGCATTGCCTTTGATCCAACTACTTGTGTTGGAAAAACCCTTTCTTTTACACCTTATATGATAATTTTATGCACAACACTTTAACCTAAAAGACAGTGAGTGGAATGGCCCTTGAAACTTTGGTTACATAGTCTGGATAGTCTTCTACTTTTCTTAGAAAATGGAATGCAGTGCCAAATCCCTTTCATCTGTGCTCTGTGAACTTCGTATTTCTGCTTCCAGGAAGATCCTTTACATATCTGAGAAGCTTTGAAAGAAGACATCCCTAAATAGCTAGAGATGGATTTCTGACATGCTATCACTGGTAAAACAGGTACTGATGATGCCAGAGGGGCACAGGTAGATTTGAAGCTCAGCGTGCATCAGGTAAGGCTTTTACCACCAGTATTTGAGGAATTAGCCTGTACCAGCCTAATCCACTGCAGTGACCCCTTAGAGACACTGTTTGAAACAGCTCACAACAGCCAGCTGGGAGGTTTGCAAAACCTCCAGATCCCTCCAGGATTCTGTGGATTCCAGTGATTCTTGGAGTGTGCACACCCCATGCTGTCAGTCTGCATCAACCTCTCCTCCCCAGAGCAGCTCAGCACTGTGACCAGCTTCCTCTCCAGCCAGCAGAAGGCCAGTAGAGCCTGCAGGGAAATAACCCAGTGACACACACACTGCTTCAGCTCCTTTCTATTGGCACAAAACTCCGTTCTGCTTTGGCATATAATCTGCAATTGATCCAGATGCCTGCAGACAACACATTAGTGCTCAACTGAATACCAGCTCATTCTTCTCCTGTTTTTACACAACCTTCTTTTGTAAAAATTTTCTAGGAAGGTGCCTCTGGGACTGCTTCTTTAAGTTCATTCCAAGACTCAAAGGAACTCTGCTGTATTGACCCCGAGCCAGCTGAAGGAGCCTGGAAATAGCCTTTCTGAATGACAGACAGGACACAAGGAGTGTAGGAGTTTCTCCAGCTGCAGGGTAACATGAATCACTTCCTACAGATAATAGCATGTAAATCACATGAATCCTCTGCTGGGTTTTTTATCTTTGCTGAGAAAAAAAAAAGAAGTTGCTAGTAAGGGCTGTGCACTTTGAACACAAACAAGCAACACCCTGCACCTACCATGAGACCATGGGGATGGCCCATTTATTAACACCTGGGTTTGCTCTGATTACAAAGCTGATAGGTATTCCCTTCCTCTTGCAGCATGGCAAGCTGATCGCAACAAAATCAATATGCCAGTTGGCATAGGTTTTGAACACCAAATCCACTTCATCAACTGTCTGGTTGACACACGGTGCACGGTCACTTTAACACTGCGGTGTAGGGTCAGCAAGGATGCAGGTTACAGCCCGGGACAAGCCTCTGAATCCAAAGAAGAAATATTTCCTTTCCAATCAATGGATTAAGAGCCCTGCCACTGGTTTTGCACCAAGGGCGTGTCTGCTAATTGCAAGGTTAGATTGAGCACCCCACATTCCTCAGCCCAGACAATAGGGAAGTAGCACACCTAATCCCTTTAAATGGGATGCCTGGTGTTGCCTGCAAATCTGTTTACACTGTTTAGCAAATGTGAACTGGTATTAGCTGGCATAAACGCCCTGCTGTGCAGACCTTTGTTAACTTGAGGCGACTTCCTTGTTCTCTCAAAGCTGTTAAATGACTCAATCTGGCCTTAATATGTTTCAGTGCTGCGTTCACTACTTATCTCTCAGGCCTATTGTTTTCTAATGCATCCTCATAAACGTCTAAGAGGTTCTTCATTGTGACAACAATTTGTTCAATAATTACAGGTTCCCATGAAGAAAGACCAACACACCGTGTGGAAAATCAAATATACACATGGAGGTGGAGGGAGAAGAGATAAAGACAATCTCAAATTACTTTTTTTTTTTTTTTAAAAAAGATTGGGCTGGTATGAAAAGTCTTTAGCATTCTCATAATTACAGAAACAGGAAATTAATTAACGGTTATGTATTTTACAGTCTGTTAGGGGTCTGCAGGGATACTGCACCAGGAAAAAGATTAATTTGTGTAGTCTGTGTTGTTCTTTGGTTCAAAATATGATGGAAAACAATGATATCTGGCATTAAGAAAGTATTGTGTATTCACTGCTCTGTGCCCAAGGTGTGGAAGCTGTATTCCAAACAACTTACAAAACAAATGCATTTACAAAGGAACTAGTAACAAATTATCCCTGTATCCTGAGTTTCTTTATCTCTAACATAAAAAACCTCCATGAATATTATGGCTTCTCTATAGCAGGAAAGAAGCCACTGAAGACCTTAGTTAACTTTTCAGACCTTAGTTAAGTCTTCAAATACTTGCAGTTGGCAGGCTTGCCATCCAAATGAGCACTCAAATCATATATGCACATGCAGATTTGTCCAGGGCACAAGTTTATGCCCTGCCAGCAGTGGCTCCCTGTGACCTCTCAAACCTACCTTCTGACCCTGTTACCTCTTTGTCACTACCTCGATAGGAAAAATTTGCCAAAGCCAACTGTGATATTCTGCAAGAAAGCGACAGCTGCTGGCCTGGGTGTACCTCAGTTCTGCAGCTGCAATAAATCAGCACCCTCCCAGTATTTCAAAAAGCTTCCCTCTCCCCCTCGCTCTCCTTTGGCCAGTGGAGCAAGCCACGCTCATCACCAGAAGTCCTCTGTCACTTTAAGAACTGAAACGGGAAAACCTGTACCATTTTTATACTTTTGTTCATTCTTTTCAACCCATTCTAACTCCTTCCCCCTGGGAGCTAGCCCTCCACCAAAAGTTTCTTTCAGTAAAGCACTAGCTCTGTCTATTAAGCTTACCCACCCCTGCTTAGCCTTAACACTGGTTTCTTTGTACTTGCCTGGTGAACTGACCAGCTATACAGCACAATAGCTACAATTACTAAATTACACTCCCTGTCACTGCCTTTTGTATCACACCTCTAACAGGTGTCATTACCATGATAGGCAAATTGTAATAATCCATCCACAGCCCCCCTCGGTCTTCATAATGTTTTTCTTTTTATTATTATTATTATTTTATTTTACATACTATATGTGTGAATACAGCACAGAGCCTGAATGGTTGGTAAATGCACAGGACTGAAAGATTGAACTGCGTGGACTGCACACACAAACAGCAGCATTTAGGACAACAAAACCGAATGCTACCACATCTCTGACACCGTGAACACACACACGTACACAGCCAGATTAAAACAGTAATACCAATGCCAATCAACGTGGTTATGGAAAACATACAGGTGTGAAAAAGAGGCATAGGAGGCATTTCTGAGCTGAGGCTGCTCCCCTGCCCTTATGTGACCCAGCTGTGCCGTGGGATACCATGGGTGCACCAGGACAAACTTGCAAAACCCCAGCGGGTGAGGCAAGCATAAGAAAGCATTGCAGGTTATAAGTTCTATGCAGTCAGCAAACAAAGGCAGGTTTTTAGTATAAATTTAATATAAATATTTAATGACTTATATGATTCACAAAATCAAGTATTTAAGCAATGTTTAAGTAAACCAGTAAGAAACTTCTTTACTTAGGCCATTGGAACCTGCCATAACCTTTTAAATGTGATAAATATACTGACACGTTGCTGTCTGCTGTTTTCTGGGACCCCCTCACTACTGTGTTCTTCCAGCTGTACACCACACAAATCCACTGAGTTTATTGACTGGAATAAAAGCTCACATAGTAGCAAAATGGGTTCCAAACCCAACCTGATAATGATGGCATTGCCAGCCCCACCAACACAGTTTGGATTTCCTCAGTGCAATGCACAGACAGAAATAAAACCCACAAAATTTCACACACTTGCAATGTAATACCTGGAGAAAAAAAAAAAAAAAAAAAAAGACAAAAAAAAAGACACTGGGCTTTAACGTTTCAACACTTAGTCGAGAATCTCCATTCTCTCACTCACACTGCTAAGATAGTCTCGATGAACAAAATGTAATTGCAACAAGTCCTGATGGATAAAATTGTTTTCTTTGCACTTCATTTAAAAACTGAAATCCATAGTTAAGCTGCTTTTAGCTTTACAGGGTATTGTAGAAACACAATTGTTGTTCTAGCCTGAGAGAAACACAAGAAGAGATGGCCTAAGAAATCTCATTGTGATACTTGTTTAGATGCTAATAAAGGTAAGAAGGATTGTATTTGTTTTTCTGAAAAACCATATTTCAGAGTTGAAGTAATTTATGACCCATTAAATACCTGGTATATGATTTCCATGAGGAGCAGATAGTGATAACCCAGACAGAGCTTTTCAAACCTTTTTGTCAGTCATGGGGTGTTGCACATGTCTGAAGAAAGCAAACTGAAGGAGATGGAAGCAGTCTGATCCAGGATAAGTACATCACATTTACACATAAGTAAAACTATTCTTCTTTTAGGTATCATGGATTAAGACCCATGAAAAAATATCAAGTTCATGTCCCCTAAAAATACTGCTTGGTGAAGCAAGGCACTGGCTGAATTAGCTCTCTTCTCAGTAAGGGCCTTTGACAGCAGTAGAGAGACAAAACAAAAAGTAAATGAACATAGAGAAAAACAACTTGATTCTTCATGCACTGCAGTGGGAGAGCTCAAACAAATCTCCAGCACTATTTTTGTTAACCTGTTCTCTATGTGAAATGATCCTTCTCATCAAGGCAATGTTACCTACCTGCCCATTTTTGGACAATTAGACCACAATTTTTGGCCCTACAACATCCACTGAAATAGCTACAGCTAAGTGTAAGAATCCCACTACTCAGCAGTATTCCTGCTAGAAGTTTGGCATCTCCTTACACAGCTGTTTCTCAACACAACGAAAAATTAAATGCAGACAAAAAGAAATACATTTTGCCCTACCCCATCACCCCATTCTTCCACCTTGCACACAGCATTTAACTAAGTTCCCAAACAGGATGTGCTTCAGGATGCTCCTGCTTCTGAACACACCAAACCCCTGTAACTCACAGAATGCAGCACAGATGTCAATCTTCCAGATAGCTGAAAAAAAGTTTGGATTCCAGCGTTTCTTCTGCAAGAGGGACACACTATACTACACTGAGAAAGCAGGGAAAGCAGGTGAGCTGCTTTGAAGAGCACGGCCTCTAGGCCACATCCCCATTTAAAACTCTTATATCACAATCAAATAATAATGCAAAAAGCTTACAGGGATCACTGCTATTCATAGGCAGGAAAAAATGCCACCTCACTCAGGCACAGAGCTGCAGTCATTTGACAGACCCCATGATTACAGTATGGATCTGAGACAGAAGAAAGAGGACAGAAAAGGTATGAACAAGTTTTACCCTCTTTAGTCTAGACTAGGGTCTCTAATGAAGATGTCAGTGTCACCAGCACAAGTGACAAATGGTGGACTGGGGCTATCACTCACAGTACCAAATTTTATAGTCTACAGAAGTTTCTACAATACTCACAAATATAAGGCATACTTCTGGGAATTGCATATTTAGGAGGAGGAAAACATAAAAAATGGGTGCTCAGGATGCTGTTGCTCTTGATTCTTTACCACACTTTCTACAGTTAGACAAAAAAAGTAAACCAGAGTTGGTATGACACACTGTCATAACTTGGCAGACATGAAACATAAAAGCAACACAGAAGCTGCCTCATGTCTTGCATAATCTTTGTGAATCACCTGTGAATCATGCTCCCCAGAAATACATCACCAGACTGAACTGAAAGTGCCTTACTTCTCCTCTCCATATCTTAAAAAGCTTCTTGAATAATTGAAGAGTATAGACAAGGGCCACAGAAAAGATTTACAAACTGTGGGCAAAAACCCTATTTTACAATGAGGGATTTAAGGAATTCATTTTCACAATAAAGCTGAAAATACGTTTAATTTATGGTTCTAAATATTTTTATGGCAAAACATTCCACTTGTTAATACAATCTCCAGTCTGTCAAGAAAGGGAATATGAAGGATTCAGGATTTAACTTTGAAGCTTGGCAAACTCAGATTAGAAACAGAATCACCTACTCCTTTAAATGCAGACTGATTCACTATTGGAATGATTACTATGGAAAGAGCTGGCCTCCTCATCTCTTGATATCCTCAAACTAATGGATGCTTTTCTGGACAAACTATTTCTGTGCTTACAACTTACTGAGTTAAATGATGAAATAATTAGGTGAGATTTGCTGGCTTTGTTTTATACAATAGGTGAGAATGATTTAATAGTCCTCCATATTTAAAACCTATGAAATTATGGACTGTGTCAATGTCTAAACATTTTTCTCCATCAGGTATGACAATACTTTCTCTTCTCACTTTCCAGGTAAGCTTAAATAGATTTATCACATTACTTTCCCTCCCTAGGGCACATGCAAGACAATAGCCATGAAAAACACTGAGTAGATAATGCTGAATCTGAATCTATACAATGCAAATCCAACCTTTTCAATAAGGCCCTTAGGAATAGGATGTATCTGTGAAGATATCTGGAAGAGAGATACCTGAAGAGATGAAGTGAATACAGAGTGCTGCAAGCGAGCCTCTTCATTCACCCAAAATTAAAAATTCTTAAGAAAGAAATGACACCACTTGCTACGTAAGTCTCTGTGCAGCATTTATGGATCATTGCAATAGTGAACCATGTTTAGGAAACAAAACACTTAAATAAATACCCTATTAAAATCTTACTGGACCTTCTTCTTCATTTTACAAAGTCTGGATGACACCAACTTCAAACCACTCACAGAATGAAGGCCTCAACTGAACATGCTACTGCCACACTACTAACCCAGCTCCCTCGAAGTGGAAAGGTAATAAATAGTTTGAAATCACACACACACACAGACACACACACACACACGATTGGGAACACAGGCCCATTCTCAGGTCTGAAAGAGGCTGTGCCTCATTTTACAGAGATTTCATTACAATCAGCCATACCCTATTGACATGGCCACAAACTAGCAGGGATTTATTTCCTAACTCCCAGTGTATGTGTATATATAAACAGAGGGGGGGAAAAGGGAGGGAGAAATTGTATGCATCTGGATGTACATAAAAAAGATAGATAAAATAAAATCTCATCGTGCCCTGTAAGGCTGTAGGAATTATTTCAAATGTTACTCTTGCATCTCTCAGCCCATCCTTAGCATTGAAGCAAACAATTGGTTCTAAAACATTCCCTCATTGCTTCTACAAGTGCAACAACCAAGTCTTGGATCTGCCACACTTTAAAATATTCAAGAACTGTACTGTTAGAATCCAATTATAGAAAAATGTTAATTGTGCACCTCTATTAGAATGTGCAGCCATTTCCCTAAATAAAACAAAACCTTGAAAAAAATCCTCCCATGGGCTTTGATGATATGAAGAATAAACATGTCATTTTATCACGACCTTTCCTGTCCACTTTATCTATCACAACACTACTTAGCATACTGCATGAGACAGATGAAAGTTTGTTGGGCTGCCCAATTTTGTTCTAGCCTCCTGATTTATTATGTTAAATACTTATCTGACATCTGAATTAAATGAGACTATCAACAGTAGAATCTAGTTTTAATGAAAAAAGAAATTATTGAGGAAGACTTGCCTCTTATAGGGACATACCTGAATATATCCAGACTTTGATTCAAGCCCAACATGACTAGAAAAGAGTTCTTAAACTTTCTACTGTCCCCAACTCTCCCTGTTACCTCCTCTTTTACCTAGGACCACTGCTCTTTCTGCAATATTTAAGCACAATTTTCATGTTCTTTTTACCAGACTCAGTCCAAAATCTTGTAGATTATTTCCTGAAATACTGAAACACTCTATCAACTGATATGTAAATATTCTGTCCTGGCTTTCATCAGCTTTTCATTGATTATTCAAATAATCTCTTCCCTGCCTTTGATAAAATCATTCTTTTTCTAGCCAGTGGTTTGGGCAACTTATCTCTGTTTGCAGTGCTTTCCTTCCTGCTACTTCCTTCACTCCTGCCTCCAGTTTTCACTCCTTTCCCACATCAAATTTCAGGTGCCATTCTTCAAGGCCAGGCCAACTGCACTTTTTATCAATTTTTATTCAGTATATTGTTCAACCTCTTGGCAAGTATGTATGACCAGCCAAAGTGACCAACTTTTCAATCAGACCTGCAGGTGAATACCCTTCTCTCTCTTGCTCACTGTCCTTTACAGTTGGGAGGATTTTCAGGCCCACCTAAAATTACCTTTCTGTTACATTTACAGTTACTATTTCTCCTTATGAACTTTGGAAGTTTGGAACCCTATTGCTATAAATTTTGTGAGAATAAAAAAACCCCAGCACAAATCTTACCACTGATGTAGCCAAATCACTGCCAAGATGCTGATCACCACTCTTCTTTTCCTTTATAACCCATGAATCCTCATCCTTCTTCCTCTGTCTGATTCCTAGGTTTTTGGAGTAGGAAGTAATTTTTTCCCCCTACATTTGCATAGCAAATAGTACAACAGGCCCTTCATCCAAGACATGGATCCTTAGTATTATGGTATTAGAACTTGTAAGGTAATGTATAGTAAGAGTAATTACAAGGCCAGAGATCTGCTGGACTGCATTATACACAATAAAAGCTGCAGATACAGTAGATTTCCTAACCACAGCTGCACTGGCACAAAATAAACCTTGCCCCATGCACCACATCACATTTATACAATATGTTTTTAATATACTAGAAAACAAGGAGGAGTTTCTGATTATTTTATTATTTTATATATACAAGGTAGGAATAGTTCAAACCTAATAATTCTGTCAGTTGCTCTTTACACTGTAATTTCTGCTATGCTTTTTTAG
>WAAE01002787.1:0-10265 GCA_013400495.1 Nicator chloris
ATAAAGGATAGTCCCTGACTTTAGTTGTCAAATATTCTGTTGCTGCCATCATAAATGGTGGGAGGCAGACAATTTATGTGTAAATGAGGGATACTGAGAGTCTAAATTATAAAACAGAACAGAACTGTGACATGTCAGTATCACTCCCTCTTCCACATGGCTGAGGCAGTAATAAGGGTCATGTGGCCTCCACCTAGCAATCTATTACCCCCATCAGCATGCTATCATGCCCCTGCTAATCTCTTCACCACATCTCATGGCATATCTCATGGCTTTAGGCCTCATTCCTACACCAGTCACCAGTGGTATTTCTCAGGACACAATTCTAGGGCCAGTCCTGTTCAATGTATTTATCATTGATATGGATGCAGGAGTTGAATGCAGCATTTGCAAGTGTGCTGCTGATATTAAATTGGGAGGTGCTGCTGGCTCTCTTGAGGAACAAGAGGCCTTGCAGAGGGATCTAGATATATTGGAACATTGGGAAATCATCAGTGGCATGAAATTTAACAAGAACAAATGCCAGATTCTGCACGAGTAACATTAGGCACAAGTATAAATTGAGAGAGGACCGGCTGGAGAGCAGCCCTGCAGAAAGGGATCTGGGGGTGCTGGTTGACAGCAGGCTCAGTCAGAGTCAGCAGTGAGCCCTGGCATCCAAAAAGGCAAACCATGTTCTAGGATGCATCAAACACAGCATAACCAGCTGGTCAAAAGGGATGATTATCCTGCTGTATTTAGCATTAGTGCAGCTTCACCTTGAGTATTGCGTGCATTTCTTGGCCCCACAATTAAAAAAGGATGTGAAGGTCCTTGAAGTGCCACCAGAGGAAAGCAACAAAGCTGGTGAAAGGGCTAGAAAGAATGTCCTGTGAGGAGTGGTTGAGGACTCTGGGTTTGTCTAGTTTGGAGGGAAGGAGGCTGAGGTGTGACCTCATTGGTCTCTACAGCTTCCAGAGCAGGGGAAGTGGAGAGGGAGGTGCTGATCTCTTCTCTGGTATCCAGTTGATGTCATTTGGTTTTTGCGTTTTTTCTTTTGTATGTTCAATGTATTCTTTGCACATCTATTTGTAGCTCTGTAGCCTATTGTATTAGTAGCTATTTTTCCCAGTACTTTTCCATGGCCTTTCTCTTGGCAGAAAGACAAAAATTCCAGAGATCCAAGCCCTGGGGGGTACAAGGCCCCAATGCTATCTTGGTTCTTCCTGGGAACCAAGATTGAAAACAACTCTTCGAGACACATTTCATGGACAAAGTACAGCTAGTGCTGAGGGGGGACTACAGAGAAGGGGCTTGACCTGGGGGGGAATTGCATCACCACTTGTCCTCTGAATTGGTGTTTTTTATAATATATGCTAATTTCCTAAAACCTATAAAAATGTACTCACCTGGGGGGGTGAGCTTTTGTGGACATCTTTCCATAACTGCCCCTGAAGGCCTTCAAATAAAGAGCTGCTCTTATATTACCGCCTTACTAAAATTATCTCGAGTCTTATTTCCAGGTTGGGAAAAAGGCAACACAATGATAAAACGCATGGAAATGGTTCAAGGCTCTGTCAGGAGACATTCTGACTTGACATTAAGAAGCATTTCTTTCTTGAGAGCTTCGTCAAACACTGGAAGAGGCCTAGAGAGGTGGTTGATGCCCAAGGCTCGTCAGTGTTTCAGAGGTGTTTGGACAAAGTCCTTAGTAGTATGCTTTAAGTAGTGGTCAGCCCTGAAGTGGTCAGGCGGGTGTATTAGATGATCATTGTAGGTCCTTTTCAAGTGAACTATTCTACCCTATTTGATTAATCTATTATCTTAGTAAAGTGAAAAATATTATCAGAAACATGTTCACCTAAGACTGAAATGTAGTACCCTAAATTAACGATGGGAAAATTTCTCCAATTTGATTACATAGTCTTGTAAAGTTTATTTCAGCATCAATCAGAGAAGTAATTTCAAATTAGAGATGCTCCAGTTTAGAAGGTAAAAATATGTTTTAAAAATATATTGCACCTGGATCCATCCTATATGGAAGCTGAATTTCCAAATTCATGTTTTAAAAGCACTGGTTTAGGTATTCTGATGGTTCTTGTTTTGGACTGAATCTAATAACTTCTGAAATAAGTTAATAATTTCATTGTTACATTATTGTGAGTTTTGTAACTTTCACAAATATCAGCAGTTAAAGTTAAAAAAAAAATTTCAAACTACAATATACCAAAGGAAACATTTGACAACCTAGTTTATGAATTTTAAAACACAATCAAAACAATCTTTCAGATAAGGCAGCATTTTTATGGTAGTTAATAGAAAGATATTACAACATAATGGTAATAAAAATGCCAGTAAATGTGATATCTGTGTCAGTTGAGAAGAGTTGTTTGAAATTAGAAATATGCTTTAATATGTTTTATGAACATTTAAAATGTAAATTATAAATAGAAAAAAAGGATAATTACATCTTTGTACTAAGCAAAACATTTAAGGAATGAAATGAGGCAAAATCTCTTACTAGATAATTAACATTAGTTTGAGGTTTTTTTGTTTCTCAATCTACATAAGACCCAATTTTCTTTTTCTATGTAACTATTTAGTAAAAAAAAATGAAGACTATGCATGTTTGTTATGGTTTGACACTGTTTGTTAAACATTTTTCTATTAATTGTCTCAGTTTAACTATTTTTTTTATCTGTGAGAACATGACTAGGCAGAAACAAAGGCAAAACAATCTTAATTATTAGTTACAAAGATAGTTTTATTTACACACACACACAAGAAAAAGAAGGAAAAAGACACCATAAAAATGTTAGAAAGCACTTTGTTCACAATCTAAACTCAATTCTCAAACACTCATGTCAAATGTTAAACTTCTACAGCTCGCCTGCAAATGCTGTAAGGGCATGGGTCTATTTTTCAGTCTCTTGGGATACTATTTAAAATGCTTATCTAGCGTGTTGTTTAGTGTTCACCTTTTAGGTATCCATGCAAAATGCCCATTTTTGCATTAAGTTTTCATCCATTTCTTGCTTTTCTCAAAGACCTATTCATTTTGGGTCAGATTTATGCCATTGATTTTTACAAAGAGTTCACCACTGACTTGAACAGGAGGTTCTACTCAAACATCAGTTGCACAATCTGGATGAGACTGAATTTCTTCAGAAAGAATCTGATGCTTCATAAAAATAGGATAAGTGGAAGTACTGATAGTATGGTAGCTGTACAAAAGCTGTAAAATGAAAGAAGAGTCGATAGCAAAATTATACTCAGAAATAGAAACTGAGTTAAAGGTGATGTTTTGGCTACTGTGACTTCTTCATGTCATGAACTGAAAAGTAACCTTTTTTTTCTGTTTTTTCTTCAATATGAGGAAGACCTTGGCTGTATCAGACATCAGAGAACCTTCTAGTAGCTTCTGACAGAAGCCACTCCTGTAGCCTCCTCCATTACCAAAACCTTGCCATGCAAACCCAATACATTCTTAAGCAAAGCAATCAATTACATTTTAATTTGAATGTTGAGAGCTAGTGTTTGCTCAGCATCTGACAGTTGGAAGAATAGTTTCAGGAACACCAAATTAGCCTCAGTAAAAACTGAAGATCTTTTGAGGTTGCTATATTGTTTTTCTTGAACACAAGACAGTCTTCTGAAACATTATCACTTCTTAAATAATGAGAGATGGAGGAAGACCAACAGCAGATGCATTAGAATATGCTATTCACCTCCTTTCAACTGCTCTGGCTCATTGTCTGTTCTTTAGTTATGCTATATGCATAGGGATTGCACATTTATTTTATTAACAGATCAAACAGATTTTAAACACACACACACACACACACACACACACACACACACACACACACACACACACACATCAGAATAAAAATATAGGATTCCAACAATCAAAGAAATTCAGAAAATGAAAATGATAGCCTGTGTATGGAATAATTTCCCCCTTAAGATGCTATTATTATGGGACTGTGCTGATAATACCCTTATCAGAGATAACCGCAATAAGAAAATTACTGTTGAAAACATTTAATCTGGGCCTCTGTTTTAAACTATTTATTTGATTTTTTTCTGTTCCTATGTCATTGCTCAGAATATAAACATAACACCAGTGAGAAATACCTAATTCTTCAGTCATTACTGATACAGAGTGTCCCATCAATGATGAAAATTCATGCTTCAAATGCAATTCTACAGTGTTGAGCACATCCTATTAAGTCTTGTATGTCTCAAATTCAGCACCTCCCTGCTAAATTCAGGATTCACACCACTTCATAATATTGTCCTGTCATTGTTGAGACAGGCATCACTTGACACTCCAAGGTTCATGCGGCAATAGCAAACTTTAATGTTTACAACTCTCATTTATAAGGTTTTCAAAAATTGCACGCTCGATCCCAACTGGCTAGAAACTTGTTACCACCCAGTCCACTGACCAATAGCTGCCTGCGTATGTGCGCGCCAAAGATTGGCCGGCATCTGTTCCCTGCAGTCAAGTCCCTCCACCCTTCGTGCCCTCCTCCCCAAAGATGTCTACTTCCTTTCTTTCACAGGTATAGGCTGATCAAGTTAAGGTCAGGGTTACTTTTTGTTGTGGTTCCACGTTTTCTAATTTAACTTTCTAGGCTAACACACTAATTTGTGATGGGTTTAATGTTTGCTCTTTTATGAGATAATGATTAGGAGAAAATAAAAAGCAAAACAGGCTTAAACTTATTTAAAGGTTACAAAATATAGTTTATTTACACATACATACACACACACAAAAAGAAGAAAAGAAAAAAATGAAACTTTTAAAACACTTCTCTCTCTACAAACTGTCCACTTTCTTACAAACACAGAGAGACAAAACTTGTGATTTTCAGTCAGTTTTACTATTTAAAAACAATTTTTATTACTTTGGAGAGGAGTCTCTCTAGAGTTTCATGGAGACATTTGCCAAAAAAAGTCTGGTGGCATCTAATGTTACAAACTTGCAACTGCCTGGAAAATTTTGCAGAGTTTACAATCTCATCTATTAACAGCTTTTTCTTGGCTGTCTATAGACTTTTCAGCATATTTGGGTTACCATTTTTAAGAATGCTTTTTTCTGATATACTACAAAGATTCTCTTCTGAGACTGCTTTTTACTCTAGAAGAGAAGGGCTAAATCTCAAAATTCATCTCTATTTCAATTACATCAATTTGCAACTTTGGCTAGAATCAGCATTTCTTTAAACAACTACAAAGAAAAAAGTCTATTCTCTATGGTTTTCACTAGAGGCGTTTGGCTAAAAATGTCTACTCTTCAATCTTTCTTTTAATAGTCTTTTAATCCTTCGCTGACTTAATGCTGTTTCTCTCTCTCTATTTGTAATCACAGTGTCTATCTAGGGAGGAAGGAAGGGGTTAATATCTGTGTCTAAGTTTTTTCTCTCTCTCTTTTAGCTGCAGTTCTTAGTGCCAAATTTTAGAGTCGGCTGGTGTTGGGAGGGGGAAGATCTCATCTTCTCTCAGGCCAATGGCCTCAGTAGTCAGAGCCCAAAGCACGGGCAGCCAGGGCCGGCCACTTCTGCCGGCCATTGCGGGAGGGCCCCAGGGCACTGCCCAGCCCCTCTCGGCTCTGCTGGCCACCGCAGCCCCAGGCACAGCAGTGCCAGCTCAGCTGAGCTGGGGCCTTCCCTCCCCCCCCACCAACAGTCGGGAGCGGGAGGGGGAGAAAGAGGGCCCGCCAGCCCAGGCCAAGCTAAGCTAGCTTCTCCCCTCATGAGAAAGAACAGTGAGACCAAGCCGCCCAAACCACCCCTCAGTAGCTTCAAGAGTAAAGCAAAAGAACAATCTTCTGCAATTCTCTGATATTTCACCTTGTGCTTGTTCATGTAGATGTACTCCCATTAATCCTTCTATAATGTCCTAGAAAATCACTTCTTGACTAAACCACCACACTTGTGTCTGTGAGGCTTTCAGGCCGGCTGTTAGCCATCACATTGTCCTACTTTATTTGTCCTGCCTCTGCCCTCTCTTTTCTACTAATGATGTTACTCTTGGTGCCCTGGCTGACTGCTTCTCTCCTTATCTGTCTTTTTGTCTCCTTAGTGACATACTCAGTGAACTGTGTCACACACCACCCACCTTCCTCTTAGTCAGATCTCTGGTTGAAGTCCAGATTTCTGCATTAAAATTAAAGCAACCCAGGTGATCTTTTTGAATGCTTGGGAGTTTATTTATTTTATGAGCTATACACATTGAAATAACAACCATTAGGTAAACTTTTTTTTTGCTAAATAACCATAGTTAGTTATTTTTTAGCATGATATTTGTGTTTCTTCTCTGTTCTCAGACTTACATTGTCTTCTGATTTCAGCAAAAGTTCACTTTTCTGGGAAAAGAAAATGCTTACTTTGGGAATACAATGCCTAACTTAAAAAAGAAATCAGGCATTCTTAGTAATAATCAGTAGCAATATTAGTTTCATCCTAAAATTCTAAAAAAAGTCTGTAGTTTTTGGTGGGCTTTGTACTTCTACATCAAATTTAGCTTACGCCTCATGTAAATTAATAAATAGAAAGCATTTAAAACAAATTTAATTACTGAGTGCAGCTGTTAAGTAAACATTATCTGTACATACAAACTGCTCAGTTATAAAAGGCACAAAGAATGAATTTGGATGCTAATGTCGAGTGGTGACTTACCTATTTATCTGAAGTTAGAAGTATTTGCTACCAGGCTGAGCTAGTTTTTGAACTGTATCTGCAGATTGACAGTTATTTACTCAAATGTTATGGGTACTATTTTACAAGCTCTGTCAAAGCTCTCTGATAGATAAGTATATGTATCTATTGCTCTCTGTTGGAAGTTTCCTCAAACTTTTCAGGTTGATGTGCATAGCGAATTTGAAGGTGAGTTTGTTTTGTTGTGAAAGGTTATTTGAGGGAAATAAGACAATAGAAGTACTGGTGGTATATCCAACGATCCCAGGTTGAATGAACAACCAGAGGTGGTCATTCAAAAAAAGTCCACAACACTCCCTTTCCCCTGCTAATTGTTCCATGTTCTTTCTGATCAGGCACCTCTCCCAGTTTCTATGGCTGTTCAAAAATTATTGAGAGTGGCCTTGCAGCAACCCTTAGCACTCTTGGCTCCATCCCATCAGGAACCATGGACCATGGTATGTCTGATTTGCTTAAACGCTCCCTGACTTCATCCTCTTCCAACAAGGGTAAATCTTCCTTGTTCCAACCTTTCCCCCTGGTCTCTGGAACCTGGGATTCCTGAAGGCTGGTCTTGCTTGTAAAGACTGATGTGAGAAGACATTCAGTACCTCAACTTTTTCCCTGTCCTATGTCACCAGGGCCCCTGTCTCATTCGACAGTGGGCAATATTTCCCCAGTCTTCCTTTTGCCACCTATATACTTCTTGCCTTTGACATCCCTTGCCAGATTAATTTCTAGTTGGGTTTTGACTTTCATAACGGCATCTTTGCAAGCTCAATCAGTGCCTCTATATTCCTTCTATGTTACCTATCCCTGCTTTCACCTTCTGTATACTTCTTTTTTGTGTTTGAGCTTTGCTAGGAGCTTCTTGTTCATCCATAGAGGCCCCCTGACATTTTTGCCTGACTTCTTGTTTATTGTAATAAGTTAGCTGAGACTCCATTATCTTCATGCAGGAAAAGCCTATTCTTTATTATCACAACTCATTTTATACAGTTTTTACAGACTTCATGTGCAACTTTAATTGGTTAATAGCTTTCTTGCCAATTGCTCTATTGGTTAGTAAAAGGCATTTTACTTGTCCATCAAATCTCTCTATTCTTGGATTGTTTACATATTTTCTTTACTGATTCTCATGGTACAAATCCCTTGTTATTGTAGGTGCATTTGTTTTTCAACCCAGGAATAGGTTGTTATACTAACAAGTTTTCATACTGTCTAGGGTTTAAAAACCAACCGGGCAGAAACACCAATTCATGTTGTGGTTTGAGTGTTTGCTCATCTGTGAGATAATGAGTAGGAGAGAAATAAAAGCAAAACAAGCCTAAACTTAAGAGTTACAAAGATAGTTTATTCACAAACACACCCCAAAGAATGAAGAAAAGGAAGAAAAAATTGAAATGTCAAAACACCTCCCCTCCTCCCCACAATCCACTCATTTTCCCACAAACAAAATCCATGCATTACTTTGGGAGAGGAGCCTCTCTTTTTACTTCTCATGGAGACCCACCACTAGAAAAACCCAGTCCTCCCAGTGGCTTTCATGTCACAATCTATAACTGCCCGCAAATTCTGCAGATTGTGCAATCCCATCACCTAGTTTAGGGTACCATTTTCAGAATGCTTCCTCTAGTATACAACAAAGATTCTCTCAGTCCACACTTTGACTAGAATTAGCATTCCCCAAAACTATCAAGAAACAGTCCATTCTCTCCATGGTGCCTTCAAGAGACAGTCCAGCCAAATTGGCCACTCGTCCATCCCTCCTTCCAACAGGTTTCCACTTCTTCCATTCAGCTGTCTCTCTACAATCACAGTGTCCATCCAGGGAGGAAGGAAGGGATTAAATTCTTGTCCAGGCTTACAGCTTTTGCAGCCCATGGTATCACATTTCAAAGCTGTGCTGGTGGACAACCAAGGCGCAGCCTCCCCCTCACCACCACTGGCTGCCGCCGGCCACCAGAGAGCCTGGGACACTGCCCAGCCTGTGTTCCCTGCCGGCCACAGGGCCCTTGGGACACTTCCTGGCCCCGCCCATCCCGGCTACCACACGATCCCCCCCTGGGACACGGCCCAGGGCCGCGCCCCGAGCAGCATAGCCAAGCCACCACCTCCCTTCCCCTCCCCCCCACCTCTGCAGGCAGCGGGGAGGGGGGGAGAAAGGGGGGGCCTCTGCCATCCCGGCCAGGCCCCAGCCAACTCTCCCCCCAGCATTGGGGAGAGTGGCAAGGGGCCAGTCCACCTGGGACTGCCCCCCCCCAGGGGGGGTCCCACAGCCTGCAGGATCGCAGCCAGGCCAGGCCAGCTCCTCCCCTCACGGGAGAGAGGCACAGGGGTGGCCCCAGCTGTTACCTGCTTGCCGGCCAGAAGGCAAAAAGGGAAGACTTCCTGGAGTCTCCCATATTTAAGCTGTCTGTGTTCACGCAGATGTATTCAGAACTTCCTGGAAAGTAACTTCCTGGTCAAACCACTACACACACCAAGATTGTTTTCACATGGGAACTTGCAAATTACTTAGAAGAAGTGACAGGCTAACTTTGGCAATTTAACGGAGCAGGGCTGATTTTATGAGGCCTTTCTTTTATAATTCTTTTACCTGTCATGACACTTGTTCACTGGGATGGGCTGCTCTTGAGCATGGAGGAGGTGATCCTTGAATATTAACCAGCTTTCTTGGGCTCGTCTTCCCTCCAGGGCCTTATCTTATGGGACTGTTACAAGCAGATCTTTGAAGAGGCCAGTGTCTGTTCTTCTCCCAAGTTCAGGGTTGTGAATTTGCTTTTTGCCTTGTTCCTTTCTTTCAGGATTCTGAATTTTACCATCTCATGGTCACTGCAGCCAAGGCTGCCCTTGACCTTCCCATCCCCAATGAGCCCTTCCTTGTTTGTATGAGGTCCAGCACAGCACCTCTCCTTGTTGGCTTCTCTATCATTTATTAAGGAAGTTGTCATCAATGCTTTCTGGATTTCTTATGCCCTGCTGTGGTGTCCCTCCACAGATATCGGGGTTCTTGAAGTCCCCTATGAGGGCCAGGGCCTGAAAGTGTGACTGATTCTAGCTGTCTTTGGAAGGCCTCATTCAGTTTCTGATCAGGCAGCCTATAGCAGACGCCATCCACAATGTCATTCATACAGGTCTGCCTTTTAATCCTTACCCATAAGCTTTCAAGAAGCTCCTTATTCATCCTCAGGCAGAGCTCCATGTATTCTGGAGTCTCTCTCACTTAAAGGGCTAATTCTATCTCCTTGTCTTCTCAATCTGTTCTTCCTAAAGACCCTGTATCCATCCACTGCAACACTCCAGTCATGCAAGCCACTACAACACATTTCTGTGATCCCAAGATCATAGCTCTGCAACGGCACACAGTTCTTTAATTTCTCATGTTTATTCCCCATGCAGTGTATGTTAATGTACAGGCACTTGAGAGAGGCTCCTCAGCATGCTGATTTCCCAGAAAGTGCACAGCTATTAAAAAAAAATACACAATTATATGCAACATATACAATATATACAAAGATATATATAAAAGAGTATATATATTATTTATTAATGGTACACTATTTTATATATATATATATA